>JAXIVJ010003485.1:55000-93569 GCA_036785665.1 Chirona hameri | reverse complement strand
AACCGCCCTAAGAAGGTCCTCGGCCGGTCTGAGAGGGTATTTTATACCCTCTCAGGTGGGTATGGACCCCTCCAGGCGGCCAGAGGGGTCCATTGGTCGTCTGAGATATCCCAGGCTGATCTGAGTTGATATTTTCCAGATCTGAGAGGGCTGTATAGTGTATACCTATCAGAGCAGCTCGGTCGATCTGAAAGGGCCCTCGGCCGGTCTGAGAAGCCCAGGTCAGATTTGAGAGGGACCCCTATTAAGTCTGAAGAGGGAGCTACTAGCGAGCCTTGCACTCTGAGAGGACCCTCGAACAGCATGACGGGGCCTTAGGCCGGTCTGATAATACCCTATGCAGGTCTGAGAGGGCACATGACAGGCCTGAGATGACCCTCTGCCGGTCTGAGAAGGCACCGTGTTGGGCCGAGAGGAGCCTTGTCGGGCCTGATGGAGACCCTTCCAATCGTTTTGTATTCGTTTTTTTCTTTCAGACGGTCCTTCTTGAGTTTTTATGGAAGCCAAGCATATTGTTTGCCTCTTGAACTTCTTGAGAGGGACAGCTACTCCCCTTGCCCCCTCGCCTCTTCCATCACCGCCGGGTTCGCCCCACGGCATTTAGCCGCTTGAGACTAAGAGACAATGTGTCTCAGACCCATAGCTGCAACTATTTTCCCAGCTCTTGACCCAGTTTCCCGAGCCCGGCAGGGCCTCGAGATTTCCACGCCTTGCTATGGGGGTCTAACGAACACCCCCTCGACAAATGACGCAGCGCCGCAGTTAAGGTCCCCAGAAGTCATCAAAGGTAATATTTGGCATCTTGTTGACTCTGCCACAGCGCCTTTTATCGCTTCGGGAACTAAGATCGCAGGAAACAAAAAGAAAAACAATCGATAACTCTTGAAAAAGTGTCCCCATTTAAGAACACCCCAATAGTTTATATTTAGGAAGTCACCAAAAGGTTATGCTGGCTATTTGCTAAATAACAGTTCTCTTTAACAATTATTTACATAATAAAGATGACAATGATTTTAATCAAGCGAATAGTCGACCTTGGATCTGGTATAAACCTTTCTGGTATAAACCAGCCATCTGGTATAAACCAGCCATCTGGTATGGAAGACTCCATCTTGGTCTGTTATAAATCAATCTGGTATATACCAGCCATCTGGTATACACTGTCGGGTCGTTCGAAATCTGCTCTAGAGCCGTTGAGGTAGAGTTGTGGAATAAACGAACCCGTGGATCATATGATTTCTATATCTAAGCTACAATTCTGCTATCTCAATTCAAAACCCATGTAAATAGGGCTATTCCCTTTAAACTAGATGGCTAGTTTATACCATAATGGTTTATACCAGATCCAAGTTCGACTATTCCCTTTTTAATTAATTTAACATCATCATGTTCGTCTCATCAGGATGCTTTCAGTCACACCAAGCATGACCGGGTTTGGTCGATCAAAACTTCGATTCCAGGTCCCAGGTCAAGGTCATGTGATAACCCAGGTGGGTCATGTTGCATATTGCGCAACGCGTCTCGACGAGATAAACACAATGTAATTTACGCCACTTAAAACTTGTTCGAAGGTGGTTTTACCTGCCTCTTGATCTGAAGCCGTGACCTAAAATTACCTTTGGTCAACAATTTCAGAGAGGTTGAGCTAAAGCGATTAGGTGGAAGAAGAATTGCGAGGCTCCCGCACCACCGTTTTCTCGTCATTTCCGGATAAAACGTTGTTGTTGAGGTCTTCAAACATTCCGCCAGCAGGGTGCGGGCTATATCAGTTCGAGTACCTACCTCCTTAACCCGCGAGTCACTGGGGGGGGGGGGGGATTTTGTTTAGCCCCCCCCCCCCCCCCCCTGAGGAATATTGGGAATATCTAAAAAAAACTAATGCAGGTATCGACGCCAAACTTTCAGTACCTTTACGGGGATCATTTTTACACCTTTTGGGAAAAAATTAAGCAAATTCGTCGTCAGAAATTTTCGAGATATAGTGAATTTAGTGACGTCACTACACACGATTTTGACACAAAAATAATCTAAAATTTGCCAGGGCCGTACAAATGCCACATTTTAAGCAAAATGCAATCGAAAAACTCTAAAAGGTATAAAATTGCACGGGCTACAAACCAGCTATGTCGAAATTTTGCACAATTTTGGTTTTTGACCCCAAAAATTTCACGTTTTTGTGGAAAAATGCCCACAAATTCTTCTTTTTTTCTCAAAAATATAAAAAACGGAATATATGTCAGATAACCACATATGGGCAACTACTATACCATATTTCAAAATAATATCATCTTATAATTAATAAACTAAAAAACATGACCTTTTCCTCGAAAATATGAAAATCCAATGTTATCAAAATGTTATTATTATGTTGTAATATTTTTGCCACAGGCCTTTATCAAACTGTTTGATAAAGGCCTGTGACCGAAATATTGCAAAATAATAATAACATTTTGATAACATTGGATTTTCATATTTTCGAGGAAAATGTCATGTTTGTTTAGTTTATTAATTATATCAAGTATGTTCCTCGCACAAGTACTAAACTCTATAAAGTACTATGATATCATCTTTTTCGACTGACTTATGGCATACAAAGTATGGGTAAATGATGACGTCATATATTGAAATTGTGTTTTTTGGATTTTATTGACCCGATACAGACAAATAAATGCCAGTACTGTATTTCTGAGACAAAACTGATATAGAAACATGCCGTTTTCATTAGATTTATCAACTTCAAATTTTGACCTTCTGTGACCTGAACTTTACCTGAACTTGACACTAACTTTACGTTAATGAAGTCAGGTAGTAAAATGACTATCACTATCGAATTATACGCGTAAAAGCATCCATAAACATGTGCTGCATGGCTGTCTTAGATATTTGCGTATAGTGACCTTTTGTGACCTGATATTGACCTTGATCTTCTCTAAAAATCTCACTCTAGCTCATGTGGGATGTGTATCATACCTTTGACAGCACTTTGGGTGATCATGGGCGCAATCGAAGGCTATGGATGGCAAGCTTGGTCCATAAACTCAAATACCTCGATTTTGACGTTTGACTTGAGCGTGACCTTTATTAGAAAATGTGAAGTGTACGTATATTTAACTCATTGAGCGCTTTCGAATGCCGCCTTGCGCGTCCAGCTGCGATAATTGGTTCTGAACATACCAGGGGGGGGGGGGCTATAAAAAGCCCCCCCCCCCCCTCCCCAGTGAGTCGTGTTACGGAAAATACCCCAGTGACTGCCGGGTTAAAGATCGGTTTCCTTGCACTCAGTTGCATTACTCGTACTCCTATTACCTCTACGTTGTGTCATGCATACTTTTATAATTAATAATCACCACTTTATCATCACTCTCATTTATGTGACGTAACTAGGTATATTCAATTAACTAATTAAATTAATAGCAGTTAAATATTCATCAAAATTAAATAGACTTATACATAAAAAACGCGCGTACGTCTACGTAATGTTTGCCTTGATCACAAATCGTCTAGCTCGCGCTTGTTTTATATGATGAGTGACAATAGCAATACTTAGTTCAAAGATACAAATACCTACTGAGAAGTAATAACAGAATAATAAATAGCATAGATTACCTACTGACAATACAGGTCGAATAGCATCAGTCATATATCAGAAAAGAAGAAATTCGGGAACTTTAACAGGAAAATTTTCGCGCCTTCGGCGCGCATTTTAATTCTTCAAACATTTCGGTGCCCGTTCTTCTTTTCATATCTGCTTCTGCATGACAGATAAAATTAAATGCAACTTGTGTGATTCATCAGACAAGTAGGTACAGTTCATTTGCCGTACGCAAAACCCGAAGTACAACAATATTTGGCAGGTGGAAGTCCAAAGCCTATCATTGCCAAAAAATGTGTGGGTGCCCCCCCCCCCCCCCAGTCAAAATATCTTACAGGAGGCCCTGGCGCCAACCATTCACACTGAGGAGAGGAGGGCACGGGAGATGCCGGCGGCTGGGGGAACCATGGCAGGGGCGACCGGGCGCCAACCAGTCACAGTGAGGAGAGGGAGGGCACGGGAGATGTAAACGGCAGAGGAACCGTGGCAGGGGCGACCGGGCGCCAACCAGTCACAGTGATGAGAGGGAGGGCACGGGAGATGTAAACGGCAGAGGAACCGTGGCAGGGGCGACCGGGCGCCAACCAGTCACAGTGTGGAGAGGGAGGGCACGGGAGATGTAAACGGCAGAGGAACCGTGGCAGGGGCGACCGGGCGCCAACCAGTCACAGTGAGGAGAGGGAGGGCACGGGAGATGTAAACGGCAGAGTAACCGTGGCAGGGGCGACCGGGCGCCAACCAGTCACAGTGAGGAGAGGGAGGGCACGGGATATGTAAACGGCAGAGGAACCGTGGCAGAGGCGACCGGGCGCCACCCAGTCACAGTGAGGAGAGGGAGGGCACGGGAGATGAAAACGGCAGAGGAACAGTGGCTCCCACGGCAGAGGAACCGTGGCTCCCACGGTAAAGATGAAAATGATCAGTCATGACTCAGGCCAAGGAACCGGGAAGTTCACCGGCCGTCTGCGCGGAGAGCAGTTTCCGCTCTGAAACGGTATACAGCCTGCGCTCTAATCCAAGTACCGCCCTTCACGTCACGGCACAAAATGGCCTGGATCAATTCATTCAATATTTGATTAAATTATAATCCAATGGATTGAGATGGGATACATTTTCAAGAGAGGGTTGTCAAATATATTTCCAAGATATATTTTAATTAATTCATGGCACCTTTTAGCATTACGGCATCAAATTCCAATGGCGAAATGGCTGAAATGTCATAACATATCGGCATGCATTATAGTTATGCTTCGTACCTGACGACCTTTCACAGTAAGATACCTCCGTTTGCATTTAATGAACACAATATATCGATGCCAGCATATATTGGATTCAGTTTCAATCAACCTTCGGGAAAAGTCACGTATTTTGATTGTATCACGATTCATTCTGAAAACATTTGAATTAGATCGAGCCGATCTAGCCTAACCCAATAAATGCTATGTAGTCGGTATTTCTCCATGTGACTGGTGCCTTATTTGATTCAGCGTCCCCAGGAACGCGATCTTTGAAAGAAAATCCAACAGAAAGCCTACTCTCAAATGAACCCGCGCACTGCAGGGGGTTTGCGCCGAACACGAACTGCAGGGGAGGTTGATTTCCGCCCCCGTGAGATCTAAAAAACTACGCTACGTAGCGACAAGCAGAAAAGAGCATTTGATAGCTTGATACAAGTTCTATCGAAAGTATGTCAGTATTTTTTTTTAGTTCAGGTCAAAATTGAGGTCACCAGAGGTCATCAAAGGTCAAATTTTCCAGTTTTTCCAGTTTTAGGACTTCGCTCCAGAAATTCCCATATATCTCGAACACTATGCTAGTTAGAAACAAACGGAAAAAAGCAAACGCCAGCCAGTCAAATTTGCAATCGACAAATGTCCTAAAATTTGATCTCAGATCTATGTTTGAGGCTCCACATGTCAAAACAAGGGGAAAATGCAGGTTTTTTTCAAAATTGTTTTTCGCTATTAACTTTTAACTTAATAAAAATAACGAAAAACTGTGCACGCCATTCTGTTGATCTCGTCAAGGCACTTTGAATGACATATATGGTAACCTTTTTAACCCGCGAGTCACTGGGGGCTTTTGTTTAGCCCCCCCCCCCCCCTTAGGAATATTATAAATATCTCAACAACTAATGCAGATATCGACGCCAAACTTTCAGTACCTTTCCGGGCATCATTTTTACACCTTTTGAGCAAAAATAAAGCAATTTCGTAGGATTTTTATCTCTCGAGATATAGTGAATTTAGTGACGTCACTTAACACGATTTTGACACCAAAATCAGCTAAACTTTGCCAGGCTGTACAAATGCCGAATTTGAAGCAAAATGCAATCGAAAACGCTAAAAGGTAGAAAATTGCAAGTGCTACAAACCAGCTATCTCGAAATTGCGAAATTTTGGTTTTTGACCCCACAAATTTCACAAAATATTTTGTTTTGGAAAAATGCCCACAAAATAAATTTTTTCAAAGATATTAAAAAAACGAATATATGTCAGATAACTACATATGAGCAACTAACATACCAAATTTCAAAATTATATCATCTTTTTTGACTGACATGGCATATAAAGTATGGGTAAATTATGACGTCATATTTTGAAATTGCGTTTTTAGGCTTTTATTGACCAGATACAGACGATTAAATGCCAGCACTGTATTTTTTAGATACAACTGATATAGAAACATGCTTTTGTCATTTCGATTTATCAATTTCAAATTTTGACCTTCAGTGACCTGAACTTGACCTGAACTTGACACTAACTGCACGTAAATGAAGTCAGGTGGTAAATGACTATCACTATCGGATTATACGCGTAAAAGCATCCATAAAACATGTGCTGCATGACTTTCGTAGATATTTTGTATGTAGTGACCTTTTGTGACCTGACCCTGACCTTTATCTTTTCCTACAATCTCACTTTAGCTCATGTGGGATATGTATCATACCCTTGACAACACTTTGAGTGATTATAGGCGCAATAGAAGGCCATGAATGGCAAGTATTGTACATAAACTCAAATACCTCGATTTTGACGTTTGACTTGACCGTGACCTGACATGTGACCTTAATTTGACATTTTTAAGTGTGTGTTAGGTTCATCTCATTGAGCGCTTTCGATTGCCGCCTTGCGCGTCCCGCTGCGATCATTGGTTCGGAAGATACCAGGGAGGGGGACTACCCCCCCCCCCCCAGTGAGTCGTGTTACAGAATATACCCCAGTGACTGCCCGGTTAAGTCAAATACAAAAATTGACCTCAGGTCAAGGTAAAGTGGTGACCCAAGTAGGGAATATTGCATATCGGAAGACGTGTCTGACGAGACAAACACATTGCTGTCTGTTTTACCTCTCTATCTGCATTATGTCGGGAGTTATTGCAAAAAGTGATGGTGACCTCGCATGACCTCAAATGACCCCAACGGGGCACTGAACAAAACTTACACTTGGATCATCAAGAATATCCTATAATAACATGATCCAAAAGTAATTGAACTAATATCATGCATATCCTTGAAATAGGAAGCATTTGCATATTTCCCCATTTACTTATTATGGGGAGGTTATGAAATTGACCTGACCTTAGGTCACCGATATCAAAATTCCGAGATAAACGAATTGTAAGTACTTATTCCCTCATGGCATCCTGTAAGTTTCAAACTGATCGGTGAGAAACTCTGGGTTTGGCACAACTGCAAATACTTTTGGAGGTGGGGTCACTTGACCTGGTCTGGTGACCTGACCTGAGATGACCCGAGTATATTTTGTTTGCAAAGTGTGCGAAATTGATGTCCTAACAGGTGTGCCAAAACCTGGCGGCGCGAAAAACCTGGGGGGGGGGGGGGGGCGGAAATCACCCCCCCCCCGTGCGCGGGTTAATTATGTGCATAATACGGATGGAATTAACGTTATTAATATATTGCTTCTAACCAAATTAACACGCGTTCCATCTCGCTATGTCCTTTTCACAGGTTTCCTGTCTGGTAGAATTCATTTCTTCTTCTCATAAGCCCATCTCATTCCCAGAAACCCATCATGTTATATTTGGACAAAAGTACCGCGGTCCACGGAGCCACGTCTGTTCGTCACTGACGGCACCGACACCTTCCTATTGCAGAAAAAGCCACGTCTGTTCGTCACTGACGGCACCGACACCTTCCTGTTGCAGAAAAAGCCACGTCTGTTCGTCACTGACGGCACCGACACCTTCCTGTTGCAGAAAAAGCCACGTCTGTTCGTCACTGACGGCACCGACACCTTCCTGTTGCAGAAAAAGCCACGTCTGTTCGTCACTGACGGCACCGACACCTTCCTGTTGCAGAAAAAGCCACGTCTGTTCGTCACTGACGGCACCGACACCTTCCTGTTGCAGAAAAAGCCGCGTCTGTTCGTCACTGACGGCACCGACACCTTCCTGTTGCAGAAAAAGAAGTTTGAGATTGGCGCCCTCACTCAGAAGTTCACCTTCTACACGGGAGATGACGAGAAGGCGAAGCACTTGTTTCTGTTGTGCAAAGACATCCACATGTTCACTCAGACGCTTAAGGAGCGACTAGTCGAGATCAAGCAGAACTCCTACGAAGGTGGGCTATAGTGTCAACGTCCGTCACGAGACTGCTCGATAGATGAATACCTGCCATCTGACTGATATAACAATATAATATCGCTGTCATTGCAACGTTATGCTATGTTATGCTATGCTATGTAATACAGCTAATGGAGCATGGGTACGCAATATTTTATTGGATCTTTTCAGCAAAACAAATTATATTGTTGAATTACGATACCTATCTTTGAACTGATGACGTAGTCTGTGAGGAAATATCGAAAACGACGTAGTCTCTATGAATATTGGTAAAGTAGGTAGGTTGCCGTTTTGTCCTCTAAATCAGGTGTATCATGAAGCGTGTTGTACTCGACAGACCGGAGAAGTACGGACAGCTCTCTGAACTTCCCGCCCAATCTGCGCTCCGGCTGGGAGTACCTGAGCAAGCAGGGCAGCTCGACCGACCAGCAGATCTCAGTCATCTCCAACACGTCATCCAACACCACGTCCGGCATCGTCTCCGACCGCACCGCTCACAGTCTGGACGAAAGCGATGGTGAGCAGGGGGAACAGGCAGGCACACGGTCTGGACGAGAGCGATGGTTAGCAGGGGGAACAGGCAGGCACACGGTCTGAACAAGAGCGATGGTGAGCAGGGGGAACAGGCAGGCACACGGTCTGGACGAGAGTGATGGTGAGCAGGGGGAACAGGCAGGCACACGGCCTGGACGAGAGCGATGGTGCGCAGGGGGAACAGGCAGGCACACGGTCTGGACGAGAGTGATGGTGAGCAGGGGGAACAGGCAGGCACACGGCCTGGACGAGAGCGATGGTGCGCAGGGGAACAGGCAGGCACACGGTCTGGACGAGAGTGATGGTGAGCAGGGGGAACAGGCAGGCACACGGCCTGAACAAGAGCGATGGTGAGCAGGGGGAACAGGCAGGCACACGGTCTGGACGAGAGTGATGGTGAGCAGGGGGAACAGGCAGGCACACGGCCTGGACGAGAGCGATGGTGCGCAGGGGGAACAGGCAGGCACACGGTCTGGACGAGAGTGATGGTGAGCAGGGGGAACAGGCAGGCACACGGCCTGGACGAGAGCGATGGTGCGCAGGGGAACAGGCAGGCACACGGTCTGGACGAGAGGGATGGTGAGCAGGGGGAACAGGCAGGCACACGGTCTGGACGGGAGCGATGGTTAGCACTGATCAGGGGGAGCAGCAGGCACACGGCCTGGACTGGAGCGATGGTTAGCAGGGGGAACAGGCAGGCACACGGTCTGGACGGGAGCGATGGTGCGCAGGGGGAACAGGCAGGCACACGGTCTGGACGAGAGTGATGGTGAGCAGGGGGAACAGGCAGGCACACGGCCTGGACGAGAGCGATGGTGCGCAGGGGGAACAGGCAGGCACACGGTCTGGACGAGAGTGATGGTGAGCAGGGGGAACAGGCAGGCACACGGCCTGGACGAGAGCGATGGTGCGCAGGGGAACAGGCAGGCACACGGTCTGGACGAGAGGGATGGTGAGCAGGGGGAACAGGCAGGCACACGGTCTGGACGGGAGCGATGGTTAGCACTGATCAGGGGGAGCAGCAGGCACACGGCCTGGACTGGAGCGATGGTTAGCAGGGGGAACAGGCAGGCACACGGTCTGGACGGGAGCGATGGTGCGCAGGGGGAACAGGCAGGCACACGGTCCGGACGGGAGCGATGGTGCGCAGGGGAACAGGCAGGCACACGGTCTGGACGGGAGCGATGGTGCGCAGGGGAACAGGCAGGCACACGGTCCGGACGGGAGCGATGGTTAGCAGGGGGAACAGGCAGGCACACGGTCCGGATGGAAGCGATAGTGAGGCATGGAGAGACCGTGTCAGGCCCACAGCCTAGACGG
Source organism: Chirona hameri (assembly GCA_036785665.1). Taxonomy (NCBI): domain Eukaryota; kingdom Metazoa; phylum Arthropoda; class Thecostraca; order Balanomorpha; family Balanidae; genus Chirona; species Chirona hameri. The sequence continues at coordinate 83,539 of JAXIVJ010003485.1, read as the reverse complement.
GTGACCGGGGTGTCTGTGGACAACAGGATTCCGACCATAGGCGTAATGACCGAACCGAACCTTTACCCGAACTTCGGTCTTCATGACTGTCTGACAGCTGCTCGTTGTATGTGCCGTATATTTGACTGTCATCTTACTGTCAGCTCCGTTAATCAGACCACAACCATCTGTACGCCGCTGGTCTTCCGTTGCCTGACTGGCGTGCGCGTGTGTGCTGTCCAGTCACCTGCAGACTGTGCCACTGCCGCTGCTGCCCCCTGGCGGAAGAGTCGTGCCGCCCTTTCAGCTGTTGACCTGTGGTGCTCGGTTGCAGACGATCTTCAGGTCGAGGGCATGAGTAACCCGCCGCCAGCCGAGTCGGTGGAGAGCGGCGTTGACTCACTGACTCGATCACGGTCACAGCTCGACTCGAACTCGCTCCGGTCCTCGCAGAGGTCACCGACAGGTCAGTTACGGGAGACGGAGGTTATGGGCGGTCGGGCGGGTCAGAAAGAGCTGTCAAATGTCAGGCCGGCAGGTTGGTTGGGGCAGTCAGAGGTCACCGGCAAGTTAGTCGGGGCAGATGTCTGTCGGATATGTCAGGAATATCAGCGGTCACCAGAGCCAGACAGGGTGCATTCAAGAAATATAGCGATGATTGTTATCTTGTTGCAGTTTTCGTGTTGTTCCTGTCTTTCAATGCGTTGCTGTTTCTGTACGAAGTAAACCACCATTCAATGCTTATTAACAGTTGAAGATACGCACTTAAATTTGTGTGTGGCCGCTGAGAAGCAAATGAGTGTTTCCTATATGTGCTAGTGCGTGCGTTTTATATCAGTCCACGTGTCTGAACTTAACACAATAACAGATGCACTGACCGTCGTTTTTGCTCGTTTCAGTCGAGGAGGACACTATCCCAGCTCCGAGGTGTCTTACCGAGAGCTCTAAAGCCTCGCTTCGCTCCACCATGACTTCCGCAGCCGCCAACATCCCGGCCCCAGCTGCGGCAACGGCGGCAGAGCAGCCTGCACAGGACTCCGGTCACAGCGGGAGTGTACACAGTTCATTCTCACAGCACTCGGACGCCACGGTCCGCTCTCGTTTCCCGCTGGTTAAGCCCCCGGCGCCACCAGCGGCACAGCAGCTCCTCCAGCCAGCGCCCAGCTGCGAGCACTCTCAGAAGCACATGTTCTCCTCGCCCACCAACTGCTGCAGCACGTGCGTCGAAGACGACATCGTGTCTGTGTGCAGTGACGAGCCGGGCAGTCCGTGCATCTCCTGCAAGACGCGTCGTAAAACTGGCAAGTCGGAGCAGCGATGCACCTGTGGCGGCGGCGGCGGCGGCAGCGACGGAGCCAGCATCACCTCGGGCAGCACGCTGTACGCGCGTCAGGGGGACTCTCCCCGACACGCGGCCTCCGGTTCGGCAGTGTCAGAGAGTCTCAGCCTGCAGCACCTGTCTCAGAGCAGCATGGCCAGCGGCGTCAGCGCGGCCAGCACTGCCGACTCGACGCGCGCGCTCGATGATGGTGACGACGGTGAAGACACCGCCTCGCTGACAGCCGAGTCGGCATCAGTCTACAACGGGTCCGAGGACTACACGGCGCTGGACGGTGAAAGTGACTACGCCGCGTTCTACAAGGCAGCAGCGGCGGCGGCGGCGGCGGCGGCGGCGGCGGGCGGAGGTAGCGGTGCCTGCGAGGAGGAAGAAGAGGATGCAGACGCTGACAATGTCAGCGTTCGCAGCGGTGCGTCAGCCACGTCCAACTCGAGCAGCCAAGCGGCCACGCTCGACTACAGCGTGCACTCGGCGCACACCTCGGTCGGCTCGGTGGTCACCACCCCCGGATCGTTCCCGCGGCGCACCACCGTGTCGAGCACGTTCGACACCGACAGCGACTACGTCCAGGTTCCGTACCACCGGTTCGGACAGCTGGTGGCCGAAGCCGCCGCGCCCACCGCTGTTCCCATGGCAACGGTGACTACCGTGACGCGCGTCGGCCTGGCGCAGTCGTGTCAGGCGGCCGAGGCCACCGAGCCGCCGCCACCGCCGGCTCCGACGCCCCCGACGCCGGCGTCGGCGCCTGCCACGGACGCGCTGAGGGTTGTGTCCGTTCCCGCGGCGTCGTCGCCCCCTTCTTCCGAAGCGTCTGCTCGCTTCATCACTACCCTCCCTCTGGTGACGGTGTTCCGCGCGCACGCTGCCGCCGCCGTCAGGCAGACACCCAGCTTCGCGGCGCCGACGACACGACGCAATCGGCGCGGCGGCATCGTGCCTCGCTTCGTGGGCACCGCACCGCCTGCCGCCACGCTGCCGAAGCCCAAGCCGATGCACGCTGCTGGGCTGGAGCTGCCGGCCCAGCAACTGCTGCCAGTCATCCGCGACAACAACTACCTGGACGTGCGAGCATCGCAGCCGGCGCTGCCAGGCGCAGCCCAGTTGTACGCCAACCTCGACTCGGCCACGACACTAGAAGCCAGCCAAATGTACGCCAACTTGACCAACGGCACCCCGCCTGGCGTCGCAGCTGTCTACATGAACCGCGCGTCGTCCACTCCGATCGAGCAGTTCGAGAGGCAGCTACTCTCTGACTCTGATTACGTCATCTACCCACTGAAGGACCCGGCCATCAGCCGACAGGAGTACATGGACGCCAAGGACTGCAGCAGTCTGGCGGCTGGCGACGTCGCTACGCTGCCCCTGCCACCACCGCCGCCGTACCGCGCACCCCGGGTCGGCCTGCAGTACGGCAGCGTGGCCAACGTGGCCAGCGTGGCCGCCGCCGCCGCCCTGTACGGCAGCCACCCCGGCTCGAGCGCGTCCAGTCTCTACAGTTCGCTCTGCTCCGAAGGCCTGGGCAGCGTGCGCGGCCGGCCGGCGCAGTATCACCTTAGTAGTCACTCGCTGGCTTCCACAGCCAGTCGGTCTGGCAGCTGGGAGCCCTACTCAGACGTGGAGTTGTACCGGTCTGGAGCGCTGGCGGCGCCGTACTGCCGCCGAGCCACTGTCTCACGAGCTCGGTCAGATGACAACCTGCTGTCGGCGGCATCCGCCGAGTTTCTGGCAACGTGCACTCTGAACGGACGTCCGCCTCCACCGTATTCGTCGCAGGTGAGATGTGGCAGCTGGCAGTCAGATGGCAGCAGGTCTTGCCGAAAGGTGGCATGCGGTATCGTCCAACTGGTGCTCCTTTTCGGCAGCCTTTTGCAGCCATCTTTTCGTTGTTTGTGATTGCTGCATGCTGGTGACGTCAGTTGTCTGTCTGTCGTTCCTCACTGAAGTCCGACACTACAGTGAAGAAATTGAATCATCCGTATAAACGTATTGACAAGGTATCTCATTTGCAATGGGTCCAACATTAGTTCGGTTCCGAGCAGATACTGATAGTTTCCATTTAAATGTCAGTAGGTTTACGGATTAACGGGCAACCACTCCATTAGAATGATGATGACCGTGAATGGCGATATACCCAGAGCCGGAGGAATACTTAACGGCGTCGCACTCCTTGTATTTGTCCCCCAGACGCGGACACGGAGCAGCCAACACTTCAGTGTGTCGCAGACGCTGCCAAGTCAGCTGATGCTGCAGCGGCGCCAGCAGCAGCAGCAGCAGCAGCAGCAGCAGCAGCAGCAGCAGCAGCAGCAGCAGCAACAACTACAGCAGCAACAGCAGCAGGTGGGCGCTGTCAACCAGCAGACGCTGCTGAAACACCAACAGTTGATCCGGCGTCATCTGGAGCAGCGAACTCGGCCGGCGGCCAGTCTTCCACCGGCGCCTCCGCCGCCGCCAGCAGCAGCAGCAGCAGCAGCAGCAGCAGCTGCTGCAGCAGCGATCGCAGCAGCCCTCTACGCAGATGGCCGGCAGGTAGCATCTGCGACACTGCCGAATCTCAAAAGCCAAGCCAGAGTACCGCCACTCGCCACTCAGCAGCAGCGGCAGTTACTTCAGCAGGCGCAGCGGCAGCAGCAGCAGCAGCAGCAGCAGCATCAGCAACAACAGATTCAGCAGCAACAGGTTCGGAAGCAGCAGCAACAGCAAGCTCAACGTCAGCAAGAGCAGGCTCAACAGAAGCAGCAGATTCAACAGCAACAGGCTCTGCAGCAGGCTCGACAGCAGCAGCAGCAGATTCCGCAGCCGCAGCAGCAGCGGCTGGCGGCGGATAGTGAGCTCGACCTGGACAGTCTACGCGCTGCCAGTCAGGAGCTCGATCTCCCACTCATCTCCGCGCTATTCCAGGACCGCCTGCTGCGACACTCGGGTCCCGGCCGGCCGCAAACCTGGCACGAGGCGGCCGCGGCTACGCTGCAGCCGGCACCGGCCCGTCCGCCCGCTCCCCCGTCCCTACAGCGACTGAAGCCAATCGGTCCGTCGGCGTTTCCTCGCGTGCAGCGGAGTGACGCCCCAACTCTGAGTGACAACGCCGAGAGCGCGTCGGCACCAGCCAGCCACGCACACTCCGCCACCCCCGCTCAACTCGCTAGTGCAAAGTCCACCGGTCGGCGTCACCTACAGGCGCCGGCAGTGCGATGACCGAACCTTCTCGCCGTTCTTGTCCATCTCAGTGTTGTGTTTTGTGAAGTGATTTATCGCTGCGGTGCGCAGGCCGCAGGGCGCGGCTCTGGCCTGAACGCAGAGCTTCTCTGTGGTGGTGACAACCCAGGGACACGAGGGGGACTGGCGAGGTGTGACGACCTTCCATCTACTTCCGCTGGAGACGCGCTCTGGAATCTCCCACCGAGCGTGGTATGGCTGGTACCGACCTCCAATTCATCCCACCCAAAACCAGACTGGCGCCAGCTCGTCCCGCACACTCAGGCTCGCGCAACTGGCTTACAAAACAGGGCTGAGCCCGCAGCGTTCGCTCAAACGATGGCATTCTCGGCATCCGCGGTACGCAATCACTCATCTGGTCTCTAGTATTCTAGCGTACTCGCGGTTCGTCTTATATCACACCATTTGCGCCGTCCATACTACTGCAGAGCTCGCTAGTCTCTGCACAGATGTTCACCGTACATGGTGTGTGTGTGTGTGTGAGTGTGTGGTGCGATTTTTAGGCGTGTGTATGTGTTCGTGTGTGTGTGTGTGTGTGTGTGTGTGTGTGTGTGTGTGTGTGTGTGTGTGTGTGTGTGTGTGTGTGTGTGTGTGTGTGTGTGTGTGTGTGTGTGTGTGTGTGTGTGTGCGCGTGTGCGTGTGCGTGTGCGTGTGCGTGTGCGTGTGCGTGTGCGTGTGCGTGTGCGTGTGCGTGTGCGTGCGCGTGCGCGTGCGCGTGCGCGTGCGCGTGCGCGTGCGCGTGCGCGTGCGCGTGTGTGCGTGTGCGTGTGCGTGTGTGTGTGTGTGTGTGTGTGTGTGTGTGTGTGTGTGTGTGTGTGTGTGTGTACTATCGAGAAGCGGAGCAGGCTGGTTCCGGTGCTGGTTCCGGTTCCGTGTGTGTGTGTGTGTGTACTATCGAGAAGCGGAGCAGGCTGGTTCCGGTGCTGGTTCCGGTTCCGTGTGTGTGCGTGTACTATCGAGAAGCGGAGCAGGCTGGTTCCGGTGCTGGTTCCGGTTCCGTGTGTGTGTGTGTGTACTATCGAGAAGCGGAGCAGGCTGGTTCCGGTGCTGGTTCCGGTTCCGTGTGTGTGTGTGTGTGTACTATCGAGAAGCGGAGCAGGCTGGTTCCGGTGCTGGTTCCGGTTCCGTGTGTGTGTGTGTACTATCGAGAAGCGGAGCAGGCTGGTTCCGGTGCCGCATGTCAGGCGTAAATATAAGACGCTATTCCATGTTGACGAAGGTATTGTGGCTGTATAGAAGAGCGTTCCGGGGGAAGGTTCAACTAGGTCAATTCTAAACTGATGTTAACATTGGAATTGAAAGGAAGCCACTGTCCAGCTCCAGCATCCAATATGAAGACGCCAGAGGGATTTGCTGCATCAGAATTCAGAGGCATTCGTCGAACGCATGACCAGGGCCACAGAGAGCCACTGAGGACTGTATGTGCCTTGTATCAATGTTTGATAAAATTTGCCACCTAAGACACAACAAATAAGCATGCAACAACATAACAAAACCAACCAAACCATAACTGCCAGATCTAGCGGAATGCTGGTGGGGCCAGCTAGCGACGATTGCCAAGGGAAACACCATTGTTAAAATCAACCCCATCAAAGTCAGTAAGCATAGGCAGAAAACCTTACACAAGTCAACCCAAGGGATGGTGCTAATCACTTCAGCAGACCTAGGACAGTACAAGTAGTAGATGCTGCAAGCTTTGCTTACTTCTTTCTTCTTCAACATGAATTTGAACTCGGGTAGCTTTTCTAATCTTCGTTGGCGATTCAGGGTCTGGACTTTAGCCCATGGGTGGAGTTTCCTATTCAGATGGTGGGGCCACTGGCACTGTCCCACCAACTTTGATTAGCTTGGGCCCACCATCTTGATCTGTGTTCTGCCCCACCAACTTTTATCAGATTTTAAGATTTACTGGTGTTAAAATGGAAATTTTTCACCTCAGCCATGCAAAACAGACACCAAATATGATTATTTTGCCCACCAACTTTCTCTGAAAAGCTCCACCCAATACTTCAGCCATGACAGCAAATATACATACATAAACACTGATAAATGGAAATGAAATTTAGATAAGATCTGTTGGTCAAAAATATCACAGTTTAGGGCCTCTGAATCAAAGTAACCAAGGTCAGAAAACAGCAAGATAATTAGTACCTAGGGTACATAAACAAACAATCACCAATTTGCCTCATAAGCGCCGTGATCGAGCGCGGGCAAGATGTTGAAAAATACATGATTAATTACAAATAAATTTATCAATAATATTCATAAATTAGTATTACAAATTCATCAATATTTTACAAAATATTTTTATCTCTGAAAATTCCAATGATTATTTGCATCATCTTAAAAATAAGTTACATGGGTTTTGTCAGTGCCCGGCCCGACCTACTCCATCGTAGTTACGACGTCGTTACTAACGACGGCGTTTCGTGAAACGGGGGTTGGTAAGGATCGTAGGTCCACATGTAGTAGATAACGATCTACGAACCCAAACTACGACGGAGTAGGTACGTTTGGTGAAACGAGGCCCAGGGGTGTTAAAAAGTGCGAACGTACTGTATATAGTGGGCGCCAAAATATTCCCTACAAGAACTTGCTCCGGGGCCGAAAATGTCCTAAATTAGCAATCTGTTTTGCTCTGTGGTCATCAATTATGTAAAGAGTAATGCACTACTACACATACTTTTCAAATTAGCTGCCAAGTTTCTTTATTTATTATTGCTAGTTGTGAACCCCAAATACCACCACCCAGGGGCAGGCACGTAGCCAAGGGGAGGGCGGCGGGGGCGGCCGCCCCCCCCCCCCTGGAGGTCAGTAGGGCCCTTTTTGGCGCGCGAGGGCCCGCGCGCCGAAAAGGGCCGACCAGACCGCGCGAAGCGCGGTATCATAGGCTCTTTACTACACGAAGCGTGGTCTTTAGAGAGTTTAGAGGACTTCAGAGGCCCTTTAGGGCCAACAGGGCCCTCTCTGAAAGACCAGAGGGCCCCTTGGACGTTCAAAAGAGCCCTGTGCATGTCAGAAGGGCCCCTGGCCAGACCGAAAGGGCCCCTGAGCGGGTCAGAGGGCCCCCTGAACACGTCGAATGGGCTATTCAGCACGGAGGGGCCCCTGGGCAGGTTGAGAGGCCCCTGAGCATGTCGACAGGGCGACAAAGCGGCCATGGCAGTCCTTTGCCAGGTCATAAGGGCCCCTGAGCAGGTTGGAGGGCCCCTGGACAGACCAGAGGGCCCCTGGGAAGTTAAGAGGGCCCCTGTGCAGGTCAGAGGGGCCCTGACCAGACCAAAAGGGTCCCTAGGTGGGTCAGAAGAGCCTCTGAACATGCCGAATGAGCCCCTAGCCAGCACGGAGGGGCCCCAGGGCAGGTCGGAGGGCCCTCGGAGCATGTCGCAAGGCGACAAAGCAGCCAGCGCAGTCCCTTGCTAGGTCGGAAGGGCCCCTTAAAAGGTTAAAGGGCCCCTGGAGAGACCAGAGGGCCCCTGGAAAGTTAAAAGGGCCCCTGCGCAGATCGGAGGGGTCCCTGGCCAGACCGAAAGGACCCTGGGCGGGTAAGAAGGGCCCCTGAACATGCCGAAGTGGCCCCTGGACAGCACGGAGGGGCTCCAGGGTAGGTCGGAGGGCCCCTTGAGCATGTCAGCAGGGCGACAAAGCAGCCAGCGCAGGCCGACCAGAAGAGTCGCTGGGCCGATCGGAGGGGCTCCTGGGCAAGTCAGAGGGGCCCCTGGCTAGACCGAAAGGGTCCCTGGGCCGGTCGGAAGGCCCCTTGAACATGCCAGATGAGTTCCTAGCCAGACTAGAGGGGCCCCTGGGCAGGTCGGATGGGCCCCTGAAAAGGGGCGGCGGATTGCGAGGGCAGGGTACCCAAAATTCCCCCCAGTCGAAAATTCTGGGGGGCAAAGGGTAGTTTTGCCCCCCCCCCCATATTTCAGCCTGCTCAATCTGGGGGCAACATGACCCTTTCATTTGAGGGGGGGTGGATTTTAGGTACCCTTCGCCCCGCAATCCGCCGCCCCTGCCCCTGAGCATGTCGGCAGGGCGACAAAGCAGGCAGTGCAGTCCCTGGCCAGATCGGAAGGACCTCTGAACAGGCCGAATAGGCCCCTTGACACACAAGAGGGGCTTCTTGGAAGGTCAGAGGAGTCTCTGGTGAGACCGGAAGGGTCAAAGCACGTAGAGATCCCAGGTGAAGATTAAATACAAAGAGGACTTACTCCACAATAAAAATGTTAAACGCGGAGCTTTCGAGTATATTGTAACACCCTTCGTCAGGGTGCTACAATATACCCGAAAGATTCGATTTTATTTTTTCCTGTAGAGTAAGCCCTCTTTGTATTATAATATATATATATATATATATATATATATATATATATATATATATATATATATATATATATATATCACCCACTCCACATCATGTCTTTTCGCTTCGCGGATCCCAGATGAGTCCCTGAACGGGTCGGAAGGGCGTAGAAAAGGTCAGAGGGGCCCCTAGACGATCTGAAGGGACCTTGGGCCTTTCAACAGTAAGAATACAGTTGTACAGGGAATACAATTTAAAATTTTCGCGCCGATCCGCGGCGCAATTTAACTACAAATTCAATTATATGCGGGTTAGGAGAGAAAAAATCGGTCAGTTTCTCGGCGCATTTATGTTATGTTGCTACTTCCCTATAATATTGGGCGAAATAGTTCACTTTAGCACTTTTCCCCGCACTTCTAAACGCACAATATAGCAATTTTAGAGGTCCGCACCATACGCAATGCGACGCATTGATGAGAAAGCAACCCAGGGCATAATACTCCAAATTTTCGCGCCGCTCCGCGGCGCAATTTGTTTAAGAGTTCCAGGTCTTGAGCTTAAAAAATATTCCAAGTTGGTATAGCTGATTCCAAATTCGTGTCGCTGGTTCCAAAGTTGATGTGGCAGTTTGCTAACTCCAGCTCCTAAACGTTCGTATGGCACATGCCATACCTGCCATACTGCATTTTCCAGCCTTGTAACGTGCCTTTTCATGCTTTTTTTTGTTTGGGAGGGGGGGGGGGGGGGGGCTTTCAACGCTTGGGAAAGGGCCCTTTCAACGCTCGGGAAGGGGCCCTTTCGAGGTGCCCCCCCCCCCTGGACGAAATCCTGGCTACGTGCCTGCCCAGGGGTGTGGTTTTATGAAAATGATTGTGGGTGCCCAAATTGAAACTCATCGTACCCCTCCAACTCCAGCGACCAAAGAAAAAAAATAATGTTCATTTTTCGTTCATATACTTCTTGACGTTGAAACGGCCCAACACGTTGATCGATTGAAAAACGGAAACAGATATGATCATTTGTACTAGGCATGAAGATAACCTTTTCCTAAAATATTTTAGCGCACTATCTCAGAAATTCGTAACCATTGTCACACAAATAAGTTATCTTTAATCAGCTATTAAGCAAAGGAATGTAATATGCCAACAGCATTGTGACGCGACGAACATATAACAAACGCATTTACAATCGGACATTTGGTATGCCGAACTTAAGACGACCGAAAGCATCAATATCCAAGTGAAGTATTTATATTGTATTCGTAGATTTTAAGTGGCAGCATATAAATACTTTCTGTTGATTACCAGGTCTAAAATCTTGAGAATATTAAATGCGCGCCGAAGGCCAGCGAAAAAGGATATTGCAGGCAGCAATTCTTAAGTTTGAAGCACATTAAGTGCCAGCCCGTACCATTCTCCAAAATTAAAATATTCAAAGCATCAATAGATTTGTGCTGCATATAAAATATGTTGTATTTCTTGAACTTGATGTCATTTAAAGGGAAATAATGACCTTTTGATTTTGTTAGCAACAATTTCGTAGGCTACCGTTATGGTTTTAAAATTATTTTATTTAAATTTAAGAATTAAATAAAATTATTCCCAAATTTGAAGTTGTAAGTTTGGAAAAAATACAAAACAAGTACCTTGTGTACTTCATGAAGGTCATTGACAAATTCGTCCTTCCCTACCATTGTTTACATAGAGTGTGGCATTTCTGGAGGCTCTGTGACGTTTCCGATCAAACTGAGCGCTGCTCGGACACACGCTAGTAGTGCTAGTAGCGCTTTCGTTCTCCATGGCAACCAGGCGTCAGCCAATCAAAAGCCAGAAAGGGAATACGTTCTGGCTTTTCATTGGCTCACGCCTGGTTGCCATGGAGAACGAAAGCGCTACTAGCGTGCGTTCGAGCAGCGCTCTGATCCGTGAAACAATCCGTGAAGCATCCGTGATGCATGACTGACTATCAGTATAAGTCATGAATAACAACAACATGCAAATTATACCAACTCGAATAAAATAAGGGCGGAATGAATTGAACCCCAGGCAAGCTAGTATTCGCAAAGCACTCGGCACTGCGCTACAATAGCAAAAGGTGAGGGAAATGCATACTGGATACAATATTACTACGTCACAAGTTTCTGAAGTGTCAACTACTATGAAATACAGTGATAACATACCTTTAATAATGATTAACAAGAAAATTCAAACTTAAAAACAATAATTTGAATAAGTCTTTAATTAGCTTTCAACTAAAAATCAGATATATTTTGCAATGCTACACAAGAATGGCACCAGTGACGTCATTAACAAAGCCTGCTACGGGACTTGGGTATACTAATCAGGAACAACTCGCCACAATGGTTAAGTGCGCCGAGAAGCATGACAATGACTTTGTAAACAAATCGCCCACGCTAAATAGGTCGCCGTCGATGTGCATCGATGAGCTTCCGATTTAATTGCCAGTTTTGTGTTATTGTTTGTTAGTTTTTGGGGGAAAAATTATTATTTTTCATGATAATATAAAGCATAGTGTTATATACAGCCACAGACAAATTATACAATACTCCTAATGTTGAAAACAAATGAATCGATTTTCAAAAATTGAGGGTCGCAACCACTAACTATGCCGCCGTTGATGTGCATCGATAAGCTTCCGATTTTATTGCCACTTTTTCCAATCGCTGTTAGTTTTAGAAGATCGCCGGGCATATAATCACAACAAGCAAAATGCACAATATATTTTCCACTCCATTGCGTAAAAAAAAACAATACGGGAAAAGCCTGCAGTTTGATGAGAACCAAAAGTACTTGCAAGTACCGGTCGTTAAAAGTGTGGAACGCTTATCAACTTTAACTTGAAATATCTTTCGGTAGGAAAGTTTTCATGCAAAATGTGATGAATTTACAATATATTTTGGTCTCGTCTGGCGATTTCAAGTGCTAACTCCATTTTTTTGTGGAAAAAGGTCATTATTTCCCTTTAAACGCATGAAACGGATACCTCCTCTTTAACCTTCGCTATGCAGTTGGGTGTTTGAAAACTCCCCCCCCCCCCCAGGAGGTTTTTAGGAGACGACAAAAGAAGGTCGGCGCACACCTTATCCCCCCATTCTTTGCGCAACCCTTCTGGATTTGTTTAACCTGAGGTCAGCTCAGGTCAGGTTACCAGGTCACGTCAAGTGACCCCACCTCCAAAACCGTTTGCTGTCGCGCCACATCTATAGTGTTTGACTGAACACTTTGAAGCTCACATGATTTCATGAGGTGATATGTGCTTACAATGCGTTTATCTCGGATTTGTTATATTGGTGACCTAAGGTCGGGTCAATGTCGTGACCTCCCACATTATATGTCAATAGGAAAATAATCAAATGTTTCCTTTTCAGAGGACACGCATCAGATCAGCCCAATTTCTTCTAGATCATTTTTATTATAGGTCATTATTGATGACCCAGGCGTAATTTCTACTCCGTGACCTCTACAGGGTCAAGTAAGGTCATATGCGGTCACCAACACCTAGTGTCACCACCCCTGTGTCGCCACGTCAAGTCATGTCTACCAATATCCAACATGACCTTCTTGGGTCACCACATGACCTTGACCTGAAGTCGACTTTTGAAGTTGACCTAACCCGATCATCATTAATGAGTCAATGCGACTTGACGAGATGAGCACGATGACCCTAAATTTGCTGTCCTATCTCTATTAGGTAAAACGTTTGACGAAAAAACGTTTTTCCAAAAACAGCCTTTTTGACATTTTATGACCGCTGGAGCCTAAACTATTGACCAGAGCTAAAATGTGTAACGATATTATCATTTTTTCCGAGGGCTTCCAATTGTTGTTTACCTTTTGTTCCTAGCTATCATAGTTCCCGAAATATTCGGGGGGGGGGGGTTGGAGCAAAGTCCTAAAAGGGGAAAATTTGACCTTGGATGACCTCCAGTGGCCTCAATATTGACCTGAAAAAAATGGTAACTTCAATTTGCCTCGCTCGGAGCTTCCAATCGTTTCCCCGTCTCCCTACTTCTTTTAGTTTTACTTACTCCCTACTAGGTACCTACTTTAGAAGGCCCACCTGGACGAGGGTTTATCCCCAAATAAAAACGGCGTTTATGAATATTTTATCAATTTCGTTCATCACTGCAACAGCAAAGGTGTGCATTTTTCCGTTATTAAAACCCACTTTATAGAACAACTACAATTGCAACATCCATTTATCCTGACACGCTTGCGGCTTACAAAATTATAATATACCTACTTTATTGGCATTTGCTTTGTTTCAAATGGAAGTTTTTCAAAGAAGCATAAAAAATGGCTTGAAGAGAGTTATGGGCGCTGAAGTACTCGTAAATACATATTCATCTAACAACTTTCAGCATAGATTCATATGCAAATTAATTGGAAAATTCCCGTTTTTTACAGCTAGTGCCATGATAAAATTTATTTTGTGACTTACTGAAAGGAAAAGTACGATCATAACAGCTGAGAATATTTCAAACTAATGCTTGGCATACAAACCTACTGTGTGACATCTGGCGATCAGCGAAATCCTGACCTTAACAATTTATCTGATTTATTTTACTTTTATGCATTTTGAAACATGTTCATGATTGTGGGTGCCGAAAGACTATTGTGGGTGCCCATTTAAGTGTTGTGGGTGCCCTGGCACCCACAAAGAGATTGAAAGACAAACTCATCATAATTTGTTCTACCTACCTCCCACCCCACACGCCTGCAGACAAGCAATCACGCTATCTTGACCAACTAACAGACAGTGTCACGCAGGCTCACGCGCATTCACCAGAGTTGGTGGCAATAATGGGGGACCTGAATGGGGGCAACTGCTGGCTACCACCAGATGCACCCCGGCATTCGCCAGTCAATCCCTTTGAAGGCAAACTAAAAAGTACGTTCGAGGCACTGGGCCTGACTCAGCTCATCAACACAGCGACCCGCATCCAAGACGGCACCCACAACATACGTGATCTAATATTTATTGACTCGCCAGACGTTGTCACAAGCTCAGGGATACTTTCATCTTTTTCTAACTTGGATCACTTCCCAATTTACGCCACTCTTTCGTTCAATTTCTCTGTCATGAAGCACAAGAATTTAGCGCAAGTATGGGACTACAGAAACGCTGACATCGACTCACTAGTAGACATCCTCTCACAGACCGACTGGAACGCAATCACCGATAAAAATGTGGACGGGGCTACCGAAGCTCTCACGGATGCACTCCGTGACGCGGCAATCCACTGCATCCCAATCAAAGAAGTGCGAATTCGACAGGATAAACTTTGGGTAACAGCTGAGCTTCGACGCCACATTCGTAAAAGGGATCGACTTTTCAAACTCGCTCGCACCAGGCAAACAGAATATGACTGGGCCCGCTGGCGAACTCAACGCAATCTGGTGACCAGCACTAACCGGAAGTTGAAAAAAGAACATATGAACCACAAAGTAAATCTTCTTCTTGAAAACAAAAAAGACCCATTTAAATATCACACTATTCTAAAAAAAAATATTACCGGATTCAGGCGAGACACTACGATACCCCCACTCATAGCTGAGGACGGAGTGATCATTAATGATAATCACCTGAAGGCTGAAGCAAGGCTAAAGGCTGAAGGCTGAAGCATTAAATTCGTATTTCTGTGCCCAAACCAATATCCACCTAACCACATCGCATCATGTACACCTCAGCGATTACGAAAACACCCAGTCTGAAACGCCACACCACCTTGCCACCATTGTGTTCACTCCATACGAGGTACTCAACGTAATAAACGGCCTTGATGCCTCCAAATCATGCGGACCAGACAAGGTACCGACACGACTCCTGAAAATGACGGCTATTTATATTGCCGAACCGCTGGCGAAAATTTTCAACAAATCCCTTGCTACGGGGAAGTATCCAAGTCTCTGGAAAAGGGCCAATGTTAAACCAGTGTTTAAGAGAGGGGTCGCCATCAGATTTGAAAAACTACAGACCCATTAGCCTGCTACCATGCTTATCAAAAATCCTCGAAAAACTCGTCTTCAAAATATTTTATGAACACACTACAACACATCATCTTCTCACTGACAATCAGAGTAGCTATCGGCCGGGCCACAGTACCCAGGTGCAGCTTGTCTACCTCACGGATAATCTCTGCAAATCACTCGACCAATCAGAAGGCTTCACAATTGTCTACCTAGACATTTCCAGATACTTCGAGAAAATTTGGCATAACGGCCTACTGGCAAAATGTAAATCTGAGTTTGGAATCAGGGGCCAAGTGCTCTGTTGGTTAAAATCTTATCTTGACGGTCGAAGCCAGCTAGTACAGGTTGGCATTGAACAGTCTCTTCCATTAACCCTGAAGGCCGGAGTACCACAGGGCTCGGTTCTGGGCCCATTGCTTGCCATTTTGTACCTGAACGGGCTCAGTAACATCACGTCAAATCACATGCTGCACTTTGCTGACGACAGCTCCCTCCACTGCTCTCATACGCCTGGTAACTTACGTGCCAAAGAGCTTGAATTACAGGACGACCTGAATGCTATACACAACTATGGTAGCAAGTGGGCGATAACATTTAATGCAAATAAAACAGCACAGCAGACCTTCTCGAACCGAAGGAACACTAGAGCTCCCACACTTACCTTCGGAGGCCAGCTGATTTGCCCTACCAATGAACACAAGCACCTTGGCCTAACATTTTCGTCCGATCTAAAATTCAAGCATCACGTGAATGAAACACTGCTGAAATTCAACCGAGCGCTGAGCCCACTTTATCAAATCGCGCCGTACATCCCGCGAAACGTGTTGCTTCAAATATACACCGTATACGTACAACCCCACCTCGAATATTGCAGCGCTGTATATGACGGAAACTTGACCACGTTTGACAGCAAACGATTAGAAAAAGCCCAAAACCGGGCTGCCAGGCTTATCACCGGCACGGTCCGCCGCACACCAGTCGATGGTCTTAGGAAGGAGCTGGGGTGGAGTAGTGTGGCCGACCGACGCCGAACGCATCGGCTCCTGCTTTTCCACAAGTTAGTATATGACCCTACAATTCCCGAATTCATCAAAGCCATAGTCCCAAATGCCAGAGAAACTGTCGCATGTAGGCCGCTACGCAATACAAACGATCATTTGATCACACAACCCATCTCACGTACCGCCGCCTACTCCCACTCATTTATACCCAGCACCACACAAACCTGGAATGAATTGCCATCAGAATACCGCCTTCCCGACAGCCATATGAGCTTCAGAAATAATATTATGCGTTTAATGAGTCCCGTAAAGCCAAGCCCCTTCAACTCATATGGCTCTAAAAGAGGCAACACTTTGCACACGAGAATCAGACTGAAGACTTCCTCCCTCAACGCCCATAGGTTTTATATCGGCCAGGCTACATCGCCGGAGTGCATGTGCGGCCACAGAAGAGAGGACACTGATCATTACCTACTACGTTGTCCACGGTATGCGGACCCCAGGGACGAACTTTTCCAGACCCTGAGTCTCCTCTTGAATCAGGACTTTGACAATCTGTCAGCGACCAACCAAACCGAAATACTCTTAAACGGGCCACAGGGCAAAGGAAATATCGCTATGCGTGTGGCCATCGCCCTTCAAAACTTTTGCTTCAAAACCCATAGATTTAAATAGTTTCTCACATTCGATTCTCAGAGGGAGACAGTATAGTCAAAACATCCAACTTGGAGCGGCTAGGCACAGAGCGGGCCGCGGCATGTGACGCCAGTGGCTGTGCGGTCAGCATCAGTTAACTGTTCACCATGACGAATAGGTAGCTAGGTACCTATCTGTGTATATATTGAATTATCTTGTGACCTTTCTTCCGATGTATTTAGTAGTGTGTGCCGATCAGAGCGAATGCATAGTGAGTAGGAGTTTAATTTTGATTAGGAAGTGTGAGCTAGCGAGTTAGTTTGTACTTGACATATTGTAGAGTAGAGTGTGAGCTTATTGTAATAGACCACATGAGTGACCTGAGAATAGAGTGCGGACTTATGCACTTGTCGGTAGCGAGCGGCGCCTGATTTAAGTGCCTGTGAGCGCTTGTGCGCCAATCGCAAACATGTACGTCCGATGTGTAAAGCGAAAATGAAATAAAAATGTATCTCTCTCTCTCTCACCCCCAACCTTCGGCCGATATATTTTTCCCGATAAAAATCATTATCGCCAAAAATACGTGTCCTGAAATGTCTAACGTTCTGGGCCGCGATCGTGGCGTGGGCCACTTCCATTGCTTTAACTGCGGCTGCGAACGGCCGGCCGGAATTTTAATAGCGGCCCCGTCTGTTTTGGGAAATACCTCACGAAATTATCCGGCCCCTTGCGAAATATGAGAGATTGTTTTAGTCATTTGAGATATACCAAGTGATATCTCAAGATTCTGATGGTAACACCACCACAAACAAGGATGGCGTTTCTATCAGACTGTGTGATTAGCTTGCAGGCCGTTGTCATCTCAATGCCTAATAAGCTGTTCAATACATTCCACCGGTGACGTCACCGGTAAATTACTTTTTCCCTGTGAGTTTCCTTGCCATTAATTTGAGACTTGCTACTGTCTAACATACATTATTGATGATATACTTTACATGTATATCACTTGCGAAGTAGTATTTCATATATTTAGCTTGCTATGTTGGATATAAGTATGCCATCGGTGACGTCATGACAGATACTGCGCAGCAAGGACGGTTTTACCTTATATGTATGGCCTTGATTAGCTTGAAGTTGAACTTGTTTGACTGACCCGATTCCCTTGTTTGAATTTGCTTTGGTTTTGAAACATGGATATTTGGTTTACAATGCTTTACTATGCTAGTCTGATATATATTTGGAGTCAGAGTATAGGAAGATGGATAATCCTGTGTTGGTAGGTACTTGCTCAAAATTATTTTGTTTTAGTAAAATTATCCACTGTTGAATGAAAGCTTTTAAAAATAACCAGGACAAAAATGCAAATTGTATAGAACTTGTACCTATATTCATTATTCATTGATATTAGGTAATGAGGAAATAGCATTTGGCATGCATGATGTGCTGTACGGTCAACAACTGTTGCAACCCCGGACACACCTAACCTCAGACATTTCATGCTATCGGAATGTAAACTTAATACAGACACAACAAAACATTGTGAGTCAGTATTGTCTGCACTCTGCTAGCATGCAAAGTCTGAGGTTAGGACGTGTCCAAAGATTGGACTTTTACCCTGTCATGTGACATATAATCATAATAGGGAACGTGATGATAGCACTTTGTTCTGTGGTTAGTATTTCTTTTTATATTGATCATCTGTAAGTAATCTGAAAATTACTTGACCAACAATAGGTAACCCCAGGCCCCTAGCTTGAGCCAGGCTGAATTCCCACTTCCCAGAACGTGCACAAGAATTCCTGGGGTGCCCGCCATTGGCAAATATTTATCAACCCAAAGTCTGAGCATGTATACAATATTGTATCTGAACATTAGTATCTTGATAAGTGTCATGCTTAGATGATTGCACGCAAAAAGGTTCAAAACCGCCTGTGTTCAATTATTTGTATTTGACTGTGAAAGTACTATACCTTAAAGGGACATTCCCACCTTAACACTAGTTTTGAGTTGAGATAGCTAAGTTAGTGGCCATAGAGCGAAACTTAGGGGGGGTAACATTGAAAACAAATACAGTTATCTGGTCTAAGAGAAATTCAATTGTGATTTTAAAATTTGGGCCTTAGTAAGGCCCACCCTTATATGGAGTTTTGTACCGATGACGTCAGCTCTCGTTATGGCCGGGTGTACTTGTTTAGAACAAACTTTGATTTTCTATGATCGCGAATCGCGATGTTTGATTGTTGATTGATGTGTTACGCCGTGTCATCAACATTTGACCAGTTTTAATCTTAAGTCAATAATTTCCATTTAAGACCAATCACGTTTGCATCGAATGCCCTATGTTGTGTGTGGCGAATTAAATATTTCTACTACAGTGTACAGGTGAGCATGGGTGGAGCTTCCCAGAAAACGTTGGTGGGGCAAAATTGAAATGCCATATTGGCCGGATGTTTTACATTATTGAGGTGAAAAATTGCCATATTAATGCCAGGAAACCTTCAAATCTGACAAAAGTTGGTGGGGCATAACACAAAGTTGGTGGGGCAGTGGCCACACCATGTGAATAGGAAACTCCATCCGTGCAGGTGAGTCGTCATGCTATTTCATTTACCAACAGCCAACGGCCCAACAGATTCCTATTTTCCTATCAACGTATTCACTAATTATGCTGTGATTATCGTTACAAATATCACAAGAGCATAAGCCAGACAAAAGGTAATTTGTTTAGCATTAGGATAAATCATTTGGGTAATCAGACGCCTATGACGGATACCTTTGCACAACATTGAGTGGGAAAATGTGCCACATGCCATTATTTTAAGATTGAAAAGAAGGGGTTGACACATTAAAAAATATAAGGAGGAAATTGTACTTTTCTGTTACCCTGAGGAGGATTTAAAAACACATTTCACCAAATAAAAGTTGCTTATATTGTATATAAAATGCTGAAACATGCCAATTTTCTGCATTTTTTCTTCTTCATATTTGGCAGGGCTATGCCCACTGGTATTCCACTGCAACTGTATCCGCCAGTGGTGTTCTATCAATATGTTTGCTAGTGATGATGTTCATTGTTCAGTGAGCAAAATTATAAATTATGGAAATGTAAGGTTCTTTGACCAAAAATGATACAGGTAGGTAATCTTCGACTAAGGCAGGTACCTGTCAGTGCGCAGTGTAATTCACAGTATGGCAGCATATGGTAACATCATAAAAGCAGCTGCATTGTGCACCACGGCAAAATTTCCATATTTCTGCTGAAGAAGCTGTTAAACCTAACCAGGGTGTGTCAGGAAACAATTATAATAACATAATCAAACCCGACCTAACCTTTACAGCAATTACGGTTGCAGGGACCAACATTTGAACAATCCGCTCACTGCGCTGCAGTCCTACTGGGATCTGTTGCCCCCAGACCCCCAGACCATCTTGTAGACAAAACCTAACCCTACAGCGATAATAAGCTGTCTGATGTATTAATGCAACCTAACCTAACCTAACCTATTTATAATAATAAAGGCTTCATCAGAAGACATGGAAATGCTGCCATGGTGCACAATGCCTCTGTTTTCTGATGTTACCATGTGATGCTGTGACGTCATACTGTACATAACATGGTGCACTGACATAAAGTGTGTTACCCTGTGTCTTACCCCATGTGACATGCCGCTGCATCAGCTGACCCCGTGTGACCTGTCACTGTGTCTGTGTCTGACCCTGTGTGACCTGTCACTGTGTCTGTGTCTGACCCTGTGTGACCTGCCACTGTCTGACCCTGTGTGACCTACCACTGTGTCTGAACCTGTGTGACCTGCCACTGTATCTGACCCTGTGTGACCTGCCACTGTCTGACCCTGTGTGACCTGACACTGTGTCTGACCCTGTGACTTGCCATTGCGTCTTACCCCATGTGACCTGCCACTGTGTCTGACCCTGTGTGACCTGCCACGGTGTCTGACCCTGTGTGACCTGCCACTGTGTCTGACCCTGTGTGACCTGCCACTGTCTGCCACTGTGTGACCTGCCACTGTCTGACCCTGTGTGACCTACCACTGTGTCTGACCCTGTGTGACCTGTCACTGCGTCTTACCCAGTGTGACCTGCTGCTGTGTCTGACCAGTGTGACCTGCCGCTGTGTCTGACCTGTGCGACCTGCTGCTGTGTCTGACCCATGTGACGTGCCGCTGTGTCTGACCTGTGTGACCTGCTGTGTCTGACCCATGTGACCTGTTGCTGTGTCTGACCCGTGTGACCTGCTGCTGTGTCTGACCCCTGTGACCTGCTGCTGTGTCTGACCCTGGTTGTTGTACGCTGGTTGTTGTACTGTATGTTGGTGTGGTCGTGCCATGACCCGAGCCCCCCCCCCCCCCCATGAGCTGACCGCCCATCTACCCACAGGCAGTGAAGAAGCGTCTGCCCCAGTCCGAGTCGGAGCCGAGCTCAGCGGCCAAGCGTCCCTCGGAGGAGGCAGGCAGAGCTGGTCAGCTGACCGAGCGCAACAAGGTGGCCGCCCGCTTCCGGCCGGCCTATTTCCCTTCCCTTCACCTGCGTTTTTGCCTGAAGCAGATCGTTCTCATTTAAATTATCTGGATGGCTGTGTTGTACGGTACCTTTTTTATTTTGCTCGGTAAAGGCTGAATAGGGACACTGTCGTGTGGTTTTGGTAACCAAAGGATGCATTTTGTCGCATTATTCGTGAAGGAAGCACATTTCGGTTTGATAATAGTTGATCAGGTTGTTGCATCTGACTAGTCAAGGGTGGGCACAATGTCGTGTATGATACTGTTAACTGGTTCCTGCACTGCGATACGAAAATAAATGTAGAAAGCATTACACTGTCTGCGAAATAAAATCATCAAGAATAGAAATCGAAATATCAAACGGAAGATTTCGTGATCAGTGTCCTAAGTATGCTGTATGGTCTGTACTCTGTACACAAATTTTCAGCGAAATCGAGATACACGGCGGACCTTCGTATGTATGACCGTCCGTATTTCGTAAGATACGAAAATCCAAGACCAAAAACATTGGATTCGTGATCAGCGCATCGGATATGGTTTGTGGACCAGTTTTCAGCGAAATCGAGATACCCGGCGGACCTACGTATGCATAGGCGTAGGAACAGGGGGGGGGGGGGCAGCCGCCCCCCCCCCCCCAACATTTTGGATTTTACCATTACGCCTATGGGCGTTGCATGGAAAGAATCGACTTCAGAATGCCTCCGGACCCCCCCCCCCCCCCCTCCCAACTTGAACATAGTTCCTACGTCCCTGTTCGTATGTATGTATGACCGTCCGTATTTCGTAAGGTACGAAACAATCCCAGATCAAAAACATTGGATTCGTGATCAGCGTATCGGATATGGTCAGTGTATCAATTCTCAGCGAAATCGAGATGCCTCAAATATCAAACTACATTTAGAATAAATCTGCTCCTAGTTTGACGGTGGTGTACGGAGACGCATACGTTTCAATGGTTGGTTTGTTTTGTATTCAAAGCGCCAGAATTGTTTCGAAAAAAATGTGCCATATTTTGGCAGCGTAAAGGATTTCTATATAGCTCTCTAGAGCTCAATATGACGTCATCATACCAAATTTAAACAACTTAATTTGTATCAAGTTAAGTGTCGTTTTCGAGAAAAAATATCACCATCGTTTTCAGCAGCACTTGCTTCCTATTTTCGGGTACAACCGGCGTATATTTGACAACTTTCAGAAAGGTGGCAATGTCCCTTTAACTACATGTCAAAATACCAGACTCATACTATTGGTGTCCAGGTGGTCTCACCTGACTGGATATTACACCTTTACTTACCCTGTGTTTTTGGCAAACCATCACTGCACATGGCATCACAGGTGGAGTTTCCTATTCAAATGGTGGAGCCACTGCCCCACCAACTTGTGGTTTGCCCCACCAACTTTTATCAGATTTTAATGTTTCCTGGTGTTAAAATGGTCAATTTTAACTTCAACCATACAAAACACCCGGCCAATATGACATTTTGGCCCACCAACATTTTAAGAAAAGCTCCACCCATGCCCGACTGGAAAAAATACACTCACTACGCTGGACGCCTCGGCGGAGCCGTTGTGCCGAAATTTATCGGGTGCTACACCGCATGCACAACACTTGTTAAAGGAAATAGTTCACCTTCGGAATTTTTTTCAGAACACGATTTTATTATATTTTTGAATACATTTTCTTTTTTTATTTTCAAAAATGGTCCTACGTCGCGCCAATTCAGGACAGAAGGTCGTAAATAATTAATGTTATGGTGTGCGTTATTGGTCTGCGCATGCTCCATGGCAGTGCTGGCACTTTCAGACGGTACGGTATATCATATATGCGCCGAATTCCTTCACCAAAAAGTCAAATATCTTCGGCTGGAGAGTCTTTTTCAGTCAAGGAAACTTGCAGATAGGGGTTTCCCAACATGGGCTACAAAACAGCTATCTCAGTTTAAAACTAATGTTGAAGGTGAACTATTTCCTTTAACACATAAATGTGAAGTCAGCGTGTGGAAGACCTCGCAGCGCCGCGTCAGCCTCGGCATCAGGGTGTCGCCGTCTTTCAGTGCAAAGCATCAGGGGCGGATCCAGAGGGGGGGGGGGGGGGAAAGGGGCCATGCCCCCCCAAAGGTCCTGAAACTATTATTTGCCCCCCCCCCCCTCAAACGGTCGGACGTACAGTTGTAAACATTGTCTTTGCAGCAGTCAAAATCCAGCTATCCACATTGAAAAACCTGAAAATATCGTGCCGCTTCGCGGCATAATACAAAATTCGCAATTGCTTATACAAATTTGGAAAAGGGGAAAATGAATTAATTAAGTGTCTGGCAAAGGCAGGGGCGGATCCAGGGGGTGGCCGCAGCGGTCGCGCCCCCCCCCCCCGCCAGAAGGGCGCCCCACGGGCTGTCTGTCGTCGGGCGCCGCCGGGCGCCCGGCGATGGACAGCCCGTGAGGACGCAGCGTCCCTATGGACCGCTTGGATGCCCTGTTGAAAGTAACTTACCGAGTATCAGGTCATACAGGTCATAACCTGGTCCTTTTGACCCGAGGAGCCCTTCCGGCCAGTGACGGCGCCCTTACGTCCATTGACGGCGCCCTTTCGGCCATTGACGGCGCCCTTCAGGCCAGTGACTGCGCCCTTTCGGCCAGTGACTGCGCCCTTTCGGCCATTGACGGCGCCCTTTCGGCCAGTGACGGCGTCCTTTCGGCCAGTGACGGCGCCCTTTCGGTCAGTGACGGCGCCCTTTCTTTGGAAGGCGCCCCTAAATTGGCCTGCGGCCACCCCTCCTAAAATATCCTGAATCCGCCCTTGGGTAGAGGCTCTCCTTAGCGGTACCTAATTGCTAGCCCCAGGGCCCACTCCCTTCATACAATATTCACTTTCAAGGGGCTACATGTTTAGTGCCGAGTCTGCCGAGTTTCGAAAAAAGGCGACGCGAACGCAAAGACGCGGACATCGGCTCCCGGAAGCTGCTCCAGCGGTGCCCAACTTGCTGGACCGAAGAGCCTAATAGTGGGACCAGGCCAGGACCATCTTCCCAAGCCATCTCGCCACAGCCTCCTCAAGATCCACAGGGACCATTTATGCCCGGAAAAGTCGTTCTGTCTCTTGCTGCTTTTAAACCGTTTGCACTGTTACCAGTTGTTTGTTGCAGTTCAGTACATATGTAATGTATACAGTTATTATCGTATGTACTATTGAACGCTGACTGCCACCGGTCATCGTGATTTACTATCCGAGGAATATGTTTATGAAAAACTACCTAAATTTCAATATTTTTCATCATACCGAGAGGTGCAACCAGGAATAGGGGTTACCTGAGGTTTTTCTCCACTCACGGTCTGGTTCCAATATTAAAATTGCGTTTTTCACGACCTAAAATTTACATTTTCACGCCACTTCGCGGCGTCACATCGGTGGCCATCGTCATCGTCTTTGGTTCGTTATAACGGTGAATTGAATGAGTAGCATTTTAGCTTCTTATCCTCTACGTCTACAAGGCCCATATTTCTGAGTTTTATCAGGCAAACCCGTAAAATTGCAATATTTTGCAATGTTTGTCATCATACCGAGATGTGCAACCAGGAATACGGGTTACCTGAGGCTTGGCTCCTCTCTCACGGTCTGGTTCCAATATTAAAATTGATTTTCCACGACCTAAAATTAAAATGTGCACGTCGCTTCGCGGCGTCACATCGGTGGCCATCGTCATGACGAAGCTTTCGGTTCGTTGTAACGGTGAATTGAATGAATAACATTTTAGCTTTTTATCCTCTACAAGACCCATATTTCTGGGGTTTATCAGGCAAACCCGTAACATTTCGTGGCGCTAAATAACATGTACCTTCCTACTATAACATGGAAACCACATTAAAAATGCTGCAAACGCACACGCATAAAAATGGGGGTACATTTTTTCCCCGTCATATTAGCCGACCCCCACACAAAAAAATGGCCACGCTCCTGCTGAACAACTTTTTTTGGTAATACGCCACTGGATTTGCCCCCCCCCCCTTAAAACCCACGGCTAGATTCACCCCAGTCTTTCATGGCAAGGTCCATCCAGTGAGCGCCGTCCCAGAGCACAGAGTACCACTCTGGCTGCTCCACCCCCTCGCACAGAACGGCAGTTGTGAACCCTTTGCTTTGGTACTGGCCGTCGCCGCTGACCCTACCCAGTACCGTTTGTCCACGGCTGGCAGGTGCTCAGCGATGGTGGAGGCCACCTGTTCGCCAGTTCCCCCGACTTTCCGCCTTTTAGGATTTTTGGGAAATTACTTCTATAAATGGGAACGCACTTTCCAAAAATGGACGTTACCGAAAATATAAAATGTAACCATAGTGTCCCCGACTGAATTGTGAAGTCAGTTGTGAGGCTCCTGGCAGGAGCAGCCCAGTCGTGCGGCCTTGAAGGATGGAACCGGAATCTCGGAGGTCTGTGCGCCGAACTTTTGCTATATGAAATTATGCTGGACATGCGCCGAAATTTTCGGCGCAATCGCCGAATTACGCTGGACATGTTGGTGAAAGCGTGTATTTTTTCCAGTCGGGCACCCATGCATGGCATGCTCTGTTGTTAACAGAATCTCAAAATCTTGAGCCCATGAATTCATCAGTGCAGTGATCTGTGTTTGAACGATGAGTATATACCTATACATTTTATTTCATGCTTTGCCATGAACATATTGAATTGCATACCAATAAGAGGGATGAGAGGCCATCCTATGACCACCTGCATTGTTGAATGTTGTTCCTTTCAAAATGTAAATTTTTCTTGGCCACTAAGTTTCAGCCTGCAGTATATGAAGATGTTATCCATTTGAGAGAGAATATTAACATTCCATTGTTTTTTAACAGGCATCATTATCCTTTTAAGTTCCTTTTTAACAGGTATCATTGTCATTTTGTAGTTATCTAACTGATTCCAGCTTTCAAAATTAGGTGACATTGTAGGTATAATGTGCTCATTGCTCATTGTTCATCAGTTGCTCATTGCTAAATAATTTGTAAAGTGGCACAGTGAAACTAATTTCAACAATTGCTGCTGTAATGCAATCATGCACAGTATGGTACTGTCCAGTTGTATGACTTGGGCTGTTTTGTGCACCCATGGTTCAAACATTGTGGGCAAATTCAGGAAGTTACGGGGAGAGATGTCCAAATTATTTCATGTTGCCAGATGTGATAACATGAAATGGGGTATCCAGCTTTAAAAACATGACAATTTTGACCTCATTTTCGCGTTTTTAGACCCAGACACCTCTTTCATGCTATCATTTTTGATAAAACATACAATTTAACATCCTCAATTCTATCTAAGTATCTGAATTTGGCCACCATGGGCTCAAATGTCTGGACATGATCTAACACCAGAACAGACCATGGATATTTGTCTGCCCAGCTTCAGTAGAAAATTAAAAGCTAAGCTTGTGATAAGCCTATCTTTTGGTCAAAAAGTTAGCATTCTCACCACATTGACTGGGGCCGACTTGCTAACCTTGCTTGAAGTACTGTACCTCACCAGCTTTTCAAAGTTGTTAGCTGTAAAGTGCATCTCCAATGCACATATTCTTTCCTAAAACCAATGTTCTGTGTCCATGGGCGGGTCCAGAGGGGGGCCACGGGCCATGCCCCCCAAACCACCTGAAATCGGCGCAAATTTAACACATTTCCTGAGATAATATAAAATCAAAGCAACTTTTACTAAGGCAAGTTTGTTTTAAATCGGTTATCGATGCACAAGCAAGCGAAATCCGGTGAGTTTTCAGACTTGTGTGAGACTTTTTGGGATTTGCCCCCCCCCCGAATTGACCCAACCACCCATTCTGGATCCGACCTTGTCTGTGTCACCGCACTGTGAGCAAAGTCACGATGTCGAGCCAGTAAATGACACTTCATGCCGCGGTACTTAAATCTGGGGGCCGAATTTTCCAATACTAGATTAGGTGGGCGCCGCCACTTGAAGCGTTTTTACCACCCCTGCGCATGACGCAACTCGCACGCTCATCACAGGTAAGGAGAGGACCCATCTGGCCGCGTTGCACATGTGTACCTATACATGAAAGGGATTACAGGGGCAATTTCATCCATTTTCCAAATGAAACCCAAAGTTTCGAAGATGTGATGTCGGGTTTATTGTTGTGAGCCGGTGAATGTCGAGCAGAGGTATTGTGAGGATATCATGCCCAACACAAATTACCTGGTATGCGAAATGCAGACTATTATGTCCCTGTTTACTTTGATAAATGCTATCTATATACCTGAAATGAAAGCCGCATTCCTCCACACGTTAACACGCGTCCTGGAGGGGGAGGCGAAATCCGCCCACCCCTCCGGTCTTTCGAGGCTAGCGCAAAAACGGCGGCGCGCAGCTCCGTTGTTTTTTGCACACCTGTTCATAAATGAACTTCCCACATCATATAAATTTATTGGCCTCGGGTCATATCAGGTCAGGTCACCAGATCAGGTCACGTGATGACCTCAACTCCAGAACGTTTGCAGCAGTATCGCAGCCACAGTTTTACGCCGATCAGTTTCAATCATGCAGGACTTCATAAGCTCATAGATACCAACAATTTGCTTATCTCGGATTTCTAATATCGGTGACCTAAGGTCAGGTCAATTTCGTGACCGCCAACACTGTGTTGGCAATAACTATCCACATAATGAAGATAGAGAAAAGAAAAATGGTACCAATGTGTTTATCCCATCCATACACGTCTCTCAATATGCAACATGACCAACTTGGGTCACCACTTGACCTTGACCTGAAGTCAAATTTCTCAGTTGACCTAACCCAATCACAATGAATATGATTCTAAACTCCTTTACGAGAAAAGCGCAATGACGTAAATACTATTGCTTGATCTTTATTAGGTAAAAAGATATTTGCGAAAAACAGTTTTGAAGAAAAAAAATCACCTTTTTGACATCTGATGACCTCTGGAGC
Organism: Chirona hameri; assembly: GCA_036785665.1. Taxonomy (NCBI): domain Eukaryota; kingdom Metazoa; phylum Arthropoda; class Thecostraca; order Balanomorpha; family Balanidae; genus Chirona; species Chirona hameri. The sequence continues at coordinate 55,620 of JAXIVJ010003485.1, read as the reverse complement.
CTAAACTATTAACCTGAGCTCAAATCTGAGGACACCATTGTCGATTGCATTTTCCAAGGGCTTTCGATTCTTTCCTGTTTGCTGCTAACTATCATAGTTCCCGAGATATTTGGGGGTATTCGAAGCGAAGTCTTGCAAACTTGAAAATCTGACCCTTGAAGACCTCTGGTGACCTCAATATTGAATTGAGAAAAAAAATGAATGCAATATTTTCGAAAGAGCTTGTCTCGACGTTGTTTTCTAACGTTGTTTTCCGCTTGTCGCTACGTTGCGTGGTTTTCGAGATCATAGGGGGAGGGGGCGAAATCCGCCCCCCCCTCTCCAGGGCGTGTAATTATCAGAGGCCCTCCTGGGCGCGTGTTAATCGGTTTACTACAATGTGGCGCATTTGTAAAGCGGATGTTGTCCAGTATACCCTCCAAAGGAAAGCGATGCTTGATCAAAATAATATACAAAGCAAAATAGAATTGTTCATGATAGCCTTCGTCGTCTGCATCAACCGAGCACAACACATCTCACCGGTAAAGAATTAAGAAAACGGCATAACACCACGCAAACACAGGGTTACGGAAATAAAACGTTGTCAGGTCTGAGATGGGAAATACATGAAATGTGATTGC
>JAXIVJ010003485.1:5000-50000 GCA_036785665.1 Chirona hameri | reverse complement strand
ACATACCTAATGTCAGATTGTCCGCTACAATAACTACGTTTTCACGAAGAAATGCTTCCCTGGCTAACAACCAGTAAAACGTCTTTTGGGCGATGACCGAGGGGGCGCGCTCTGGTAAAGCTAAAACAGGTTTGAAATATGAAACGATACGGGAGCACACGTGGTAGTAACACATATTTATTTTAGTCCTTTAAGCCCTCCATAAAACTTGCCAGGCCTCCATGCATGCTAACATAAAAATTAAGTTTGATTAAATTGTTCATGATCTCCTTTCTCGAATCAGCCAAAAGGGAGTACGTCCTGAGCGCTGCATGCTTCAGCGTATGAAAAAAAAACGAAAGCTTAGATTAATAATGCAATTTTTGATCAAGAATGATTTTCGTTCATTTCGAAGTTTGCGTGTGCCATGCGCTGTGGTACCATCCCTATCAGTAGCCTTTTTCATAAAGGTCGATTAGTAACTTTTATATGTGTAAGATTGTAGGTTTGTAGTTGTAGTTGTACAAATATGTTTCATAAAGCAAAAACTACAATTTAAAAACACAAACAACAAATCTACAAACCTACACATACTAATTGTACAAATCCCGGCCCAAAATGTCTGATGTGTTTCATAAAGAGCAGCTGAGTCCCTAAACAACCTAAAACAACAGACCAATTGTAGAATTTATCAGGCAAACTACACATGTAATCTACCATGCCCCTTCGGTGTGTAGAAAACTGAATCCTTGGAGCGGAGAACACCTTTATGGTATTACGGAGAACATCTTTTATGCGAACATTTTTTTTTGGCCTCACCATTTGAATAGAAAACTCCTCCCGTGTCGTTTAGCTCTACGAATTTTGCATCCACATAATCAAATATATCATTATTTCCCAATTATCTGGAGTCTCCTGAATGCAGGTACCCACATCAATACATGTGCCGAATATTAACTGGGACTTTTCATTAAGCGCGTTCGAATCACGACGACGGAGACACTTCTTCACACTTATATTTATAGATATAGAGTGATCTCACCTCCTTTCTCTCCCGGATCTATTGGAAGTGTTTCACCTGCTTTTGCCTCAGTGCCACGGGTGGAGTTTCCTATTCAAATGGTGGGGCCACTGCCCCACCAACTTTGTGTTTTGCCAAACCAACTCTTGTCAGATTTGGAGGTTATCCGGCATTAATATGACCATTTTCACCTCAACCAAACAAAACAACCAAGCAAAATGACATTTTTCCCCACCAACTTTCTTGGAAAAGCTCCACCCATGCTCAGTGCGAGCCTGGCAGTCATGGTTTGACACTGACTCTAGCGAATAATCGCCCTTTCCAAATCTTCCAGAGTCGCGGTGCTTATTTACAGTCAATGTCATTTTCTTTGCAGTAACGCCCTTTTTCATATAACTTATATTATTTCAGTATCAAATATTTTGTCTTCAAAATAATCACAATGTTATAATATTAGAACAGGTGAAATCGGGATATTTGATATATTTCTTCATGTGTCTTTGACGCACCTCAAGAACCTTGTTTATTTACTTTGTCAGCTGACGCAAACAAAAGCTACAATCGCCGCCGAATTTACAACCCCGCTGATGCAGTGTGTGTAGTGTTTATGAAATGTGCTGGATTTGTAGGTTGTAAAGTTCAAATTACAAATTACAACTACAACAGGTTTGTACAATTTCTTTATGAAAAAGGCTACTGAACGCATCATACCGAAATCAAAATTGATTTGATGGTCCTATTGAATGGTGAAAATCCGATCTTAATCCGAGCAGTGCTTGCAAAGTTATTAGCTTCCGAAAGGCGTATGTACGGCCGGTTCGGTCCGACTCTAGCCAGGTCAAATGTAAATGGGTCTAGTAAGTTGACGAGAAACATCACGCGCGCTTCGCGCCCGCTCGGTAATCAAACACTTATCTGCTTTAAAAAAAACGGTGAAACGCCTTAATCGGCGGTAACCGAGCGGTATCTGTTGTTGATTCAAGTGGGTATATATTCATTAAAAAAATCAGTTGTATTAAATTGTTCATGATCTCCTTTCTCGAATCCGCCAAAAGGGAGTACGTCTTGAGCGCTGCATGCTTCAGCATATACAAAAAAACGAATGCTTAGGTTAACAATGCCATTTTTTTTGTAATCAATAATTATTTTTGTCATTGTCACGCTAGCGTTTGCCACGCGATGTGATACCACCCCTATAAGAACGCACCATACCAAAATAAAAATGGATTTGATGGTCCTATCCATAGATAACATGAACTACCATGAACTACCATGCACATAGATAACGTGAACTACCATGAACTACCATGCACATAGATAACATGAACTATGAACTACATGGTAGTTCATGTTATCTATGTCCTATCCAATGGTGAAAAGCCGATCTCAATCGGAGCAGTGGTTGCAAAGTTATTAGCTTCATAGCTTCATTAGCTCAAAGTTATTAGTTATTAGCGTCTGCACGGCCGTTTCGGGCCGGTTTGGGCTGTGTCGGGCCGTGTCGGGCCGGATCAAATGTACATTTGTCTAGTAAGATGACGAGAAACCTGACGGGCGCTTCGCGCCCGTTCGGTAACCAGTAAAACGCCTTTTTGGGCGATGACCGAGGGGCGCTCTCTGGTAAAGCTTAAACAGGTTTGAAATATGAAACGGTACGGGATCATACGTGGTCCTTTTAGACACATAGTCCATAGTCCATAGTACACATAGTCCTTTTAGTCCTTTTAGTCCTTTTAGTCATGTTAGTCCTCCATAAAAATTGTCAGGCCTCCATGCATGTCAATATAAAAATTAAGTTGTATTAAATTGTTCATGATCTCCTTCCTCGAATCCGCCACTAGGGTGTACGTCCTGAGCGCAGCATGCTTCAGCGTATAAAAAAATTAATGCTCAGATTTATATTTATTTTTTCTATTTTTCTATTTTTCATTTCCCTAAATGTAATTTTCGAAAGAAAGAAAAAATGCTATTTCATTTTAAATTGCGATGCGATCAGTTTGATACTATGCATGTGTAATACAATAATGCAGATACATAAATCAAAAGGTCACTGTTCCCCTTTGAAGAGAACACCTTTCTGAAAGTTAACAAATATACGCTGGTTGTAGTAGAAAATATGAAGTAAGTGCTGCTGAAAGCGATGGTGATATTTTTCACTCAAATAGTCACTTAATTTTATACAAATTAAGTTCTTAGATTTGGGCGAAGGACGTCATTATTGAGCTATAGACCGCCGCTGATTGGCTGACAAAGTAGGATTGGCTGAAAAAGTGTCTGTCAGCCAATCAGTGGCTGCACCAGCCTGGAGTCATTTTGCAAATGGTAAGTTAAATTGTTTAAAAACTGTTAAGTTTTGGGAAAAATGACCTTAGTAATTTAGACATTTCAATAACGGCTCAAGATAATGGCTATCTCAGTTTAAAACTAATACAAAGGTGAAACATTCCCTTTAACACATTTGCATCTAAACCAGGCTTACCTAGTTATAAAGAAAACTGGCCGAGGGCGGGGTGGGTGAACTTAACCTCCCTCCTGCGAGCGCGCTTGATTTTTTGTGTGTGTGTTCATATCTGGCAACTCCAAGGTTGGGTCAAATATCACTGGCAATCAATAAGAACAGTATGTTCAGTTACTACTCAGCTTAGAGTAGAAAGGGAAGCTTAAACTAGAAAATGCAAGACAACAGAAAGGAAATGGAATATTGCAGCCAAAGTTGCACATCAGTTACGTTTTGTGCGATTCTACCGACAATTAGCCTATTGGTCCGTTGGTGACAGCTATTTGTGATGCCCAGCTGCACCTGGTCACCATAGGTCACAATGCATGCTATATTTGTGTGGGATGATGTTATGCTGTTATAATTTTATCAATATATGCTGCTTCGGAAATCTTGTGAAATATCTTACGAAATATCTGGCCCCGCGACACAGACCCCGAAAATAGCCAAATATCCGCCAGGTCCAGCGAACTTGGATCGAATGGAAAGCAGTAAGGAGGAAAAGATTGCTGAGGCTGCAACGGCTGATAATAGCCGACTAATTTTCTGATCATTGACAGTAATAGTCCGCCACACGGTATGACGAAGGGAAATGAATATGGGATATTTCGCCACGGCGTAATATACCGCGGTGAAAGAATGGGGACAATCAATTCAGGACCACAGGGCGCTTATTGCATGTGTCGGTACACGGAGATAAAAAATACGCCCTTAAGTGGAGTTCCCACGTCCAAATTACAGTACCTATATCGGAGTAAGTGTACTCCATGCATAGGAGTTTTGGAGATAACTCCCTTTTTCGTTTTTAGAGTAATGTCACACTCATTGAGTAGCATAACTCCACTCGACGGGCGAAACCATAGCTTGTTGCGCAGGCCCTGACCCCACCACCCGATCAAGCAATTCCCGGCGTCCGGCAGAATTTAGAAGCGAAAGTTTTACGTGCCCGACATACCTGGACACGGTCCGCCCCGCCCTCTGATGTCACCTGACCTTGAGTGTGACCGCTGCCACCGGCCACAGGCCATCCCAGTCAGGGGCAAATAGCGAGCGCCGAAGCGACTCGAACCCGGGCTGCCACAACTGGTTGAAGTCAGAAGCCCGGCGCTCTCCCAACTGAGATACAGGGACAGACTACTAACTTGACCTGAACTTGACAATAACTTCACGTAAATTATTTTAGTTGGTAAAATGACTATCACTATCGAATTCTACGTGGCAAATAACCCATAAAACATGTGCTGCATGACTTTGGTAGATATTTTGCGCATAGTGAATTTCTGTGACATGACCTTGACCTTTGCCAACAATCTAACTTCAGCCCATGCTGGAATAATACCCTTTGGCAGCACTTTGGGTGATCATGGTCGTAATCGATGGCTTTTGCTGGAAAGTATGGCCCATAAACCAAAATACGTCGATTTTGACCTTTGACCTGACTGTGACCTGAAATTTGACCTCACTTTAAATTTGTTTGCATACTTTAGATGTATCTCATTGAGAGCTTTCAAATGCCGCCTTGCGTGTCTCGCTGCTATCATTGGTTCGGAAGAAAACCAGGGGGCGTTTAACGCTCTCCCCCTCCCCCCCCAGTCAATGGCGTTCGGCTGAAGACCCCAGTTAATGCCGGGTTAATGACATGACCTTGCCGTAAACTCGTACAAAACGTTCACCTATGTCCGGAACTATGACACCAGTTCCGACATTATGAAAATGCCAGTACATTTTGGTCGCATTCCCACCGACTCGGACTTATTAAAAACGAACCGAGTCGCCGACGGAAAAAGTCTGATGGGATGGGCACACTTCGCTTATAAACTAGATACAAAAAAAACATCCGCGGATGAAGCCGTGGATGTACCAGAGATATAAACTCCGGCACTAAACACAGGTAGTACATAAATGGTTCGAAGACGGCTCGTCCGGATTCACACTCGAGGCAGCGCCCCTGAGCACCTCACTGGCAGACATCGGACGAGCCGCCTCGTTCGCTGCTCCAGCACAACAATTGGCACTGGCACTCAACCTACAAGCCATAACAAGTAAATATTATCGGTCCTCCACGCCGCGGACGCCGCCTGACCACCGAACCTCGTGTAGCGGCGCCCGCCGCAGCTCGCCAACCGGGGGCGCAAGCCCTCGGCCCGCTCAGCCAAGTTTCCGAGCCGGTCGACGGTCTGCGCCTCCGGTCGAACCAGCCCCACAGCTCACTGCACTGGAGGGTCGGTCCAAATCTGGCACTGCCTGCAGGCGGGTGGCGCGGCGGGGAGACCGTACGAAACGTGACTATTCCGACAATGTCACTTGACACATTCCGGCCGTATTTCTACTGCATCGGAGTTTTTATGCGCGGACGGAAAAGTAGTATGTAGTGGAATTATACGGCCTTACCTATAAAATATAGCGGAAATCCACGCATGGGCACGCTCCCACCAATCGACAAAGCTCTTATGATACTGTCTTTGCATAGTGCTTGCCGGATTAGGCAAGCAGCAGCCTATATTTGCTGAGTGCCTTCCTTGGGACATCAGTAGCATCGTCTTTGTTAAGTACCAGCTTCTGAACGTACATTCCGAGCATCTTTTTCTTCGGATCATACTGTGTGTTAAACACACTGTGGGCGAGCACTCAGGCACTGAGTGCCTCCACCAGCGAAGCGCTTTCCGTGGAGCACACGGTCGTCCCTCCACTACGATGTCGAGCCGGGAATCCACGGCAGGCTCTGGGCCCGGGTTTTTGTCGATCAGGGGCGAGCCGAACATGAATGCTAGCTGCCTGACAGCCTCATCTGCAACAACGGTTTACGTTTGTTGTTCTGTTCAATTATGTATCCCTTGTCAAAGGGATTTGTGTGTATCAATGCCGCACACATTGCTGACTTCAATAGAGTAAGGTTACACACAAATACCGACCTCTAGTTTGTATGATTCTAGTGTAAAATATCATGAGGATTACGAATCCGTCATCGCTGAAATTCGATAATTGCGCCAATTTATGATATATCGGTTTTTCTGTTTGTGAGCATTACATTACTTGCGAGCTAATATAGTAGGTAATTAGAGCTTGTCACGGAAGTTCACTGGTGGAATTTTAATGTTCTTATGAAAGAGCATGTCTCAGTGATGGTGATTTGATGGACAAAATCGTTGAGAAAGCTCTGGAAGGAACAGGACCCAGTTGATTGTTGCGATGTCGGATCCGGTCGCTAAAGCCGCGACAGAATGCGCCTGGCGCGGCTATTTCATTCTTACCGCCTCGGGTAGAATTCCCAGCCCGTTCGCCGGCACTGCTATTTTTCCGGTTCTTGACATATTTTTCACTTTACACAACACCCCGCAAACCAAAACATATCCTCAGCTGTAAGCATGCTGTTCACCCTTGACATGTATGCACTTCAGGTTGTCAAAGATGTTCTGTTACATACAAAAATTACACCTATATGGACACAATGTATCAGCCAAATTCTGGTCTGACGCAGGGTTCTATGTCAGATGCTGTACATGACCTGGCTGGCCGGTTAAGTACAGGCAACTCAGGAGTATGTCGCATGGTTTGCTCATTTTAAGCTGTCAGTTCGGTTCAACCGGAGGTCAAGTACAGTATGTGACAAAACCCAGTGTCAGGCCGGGGTTTTGCTGAGGAATAATGTACATATATGTGACATTTTTTACTATAACAGAAACGTTTTGCCGATTTGAAATTATTTCATGTTAAAGGTGAACAGCATGTTTACAACTGGGCAGAGGATTTGCGCTTTAGCGACCGCATCCGACATCGCATCAATCAACTGGGTCATATTTTCTCCAGAGAGCTTTGTCAATGATTATTTTCATCAAGTCACCATCACTGAAATATGCTCTCTCATAAGACCATTACAACTCCACCAGTGAACTTCCGTGGCAACAGATATAAGCTCGCACGTAATGTGATGCTCACTAAACAGAAAAACCGAAATATCACAAATTGGCGCAGTTCCCGGATTTTAGCGATGACGGATTATTAATCCTCAAGGCATTTACACTATAATCATGACAAATTAGAGGTCGGTATTGTTTAACCTAACTCTATTGAAGTCAGCAGTGTGCGCAGTGAACTAAGCATTCCCTGAACATAAAACTTGTCGCTTTAAAGTCATGGGAGAGGTTAATCTCAAACTTTGACAGTTTTGAGTATTCGGCCTTCAGGTCGCACGGATAATTATTTTGGAACGCAGTCTTGCTAACCACGTCAAAGGTCAAGTCAAGGGCTAATATTTCCGCAAAAGTGACGAAGACAGTGGCCATCTGCAGCCCCCCGCTTCCCAGCCGTTCCCACGCCAATGACGGTGCAGCAATGGACCTACCTTTAGATGACGCGCGCAGCTTGCTGGCGATGGCAGCCATGTGTTGTGCCATCGTTGTGAGGACTTCGTCCTTGAAGTCTGGACCGCCGACGCCACCTTTGCCGGAGATTCTTGCCAGTTCCGCCCAGAACTGCAACCAATCACACGATGTAATTCAATGCATTGCTTGGCACCTACGAATCGCTGACTCCGCAGTAACTATCTGTCATGCTCCGCTGTAAAACTGCAATGATGCATATAACACCCATATTGGGACTAAATTGCTGGGACAGAATCAAAACATATGTTTTGATTGGATGGCTTTCTGTTATCAGGACAAACACTAAGCATAGCGTGTTGCAAGGGCCCTGCCTGCCAAACTATCTAATGTCAGTCACAATTCTGGTTCCAGTCCAGTTTATTGGCAAAATGTGGTGGCAAAAGTTTAATGGCCTTTAACCCGCCATTGACGGAAGGCGTTTAACGCCCCCCCCCCTGATGAATTTTCGTAATAGCTAGAAAACTAATGAAGCTATCAACGTAAAACTTAAAATACCATTTTATGCATCACTTTTACGTCTTGTGTGAAAAAATAAAGAAATTTTGTCGAACATTTTTTTAGTTATAGCGAATTTAGTGACGTCACTACACACGAGTTTTACACCAAAATTAGCTAAAGTTTGCCAAGCCGTACAAATGCCACATGTGAAGCAAAATGCAATCGAAAAAAAACAAAAGATATACAATTGAAACAGCTAAAAACTGCCTATCTCGGATTTTTAAACAATTAGTTTTTGACCCAAAAAAACTAAAAACAAAACGTTTTTTGAGGGCAAAATTATCACAAAATCAAATCTTTATAAAATATAAAAAAACGGAAGATATGCCAGAGAACCATATCTCGGCAACTACCATGCCAAATTTCAAACTGATATCTCCATTTTTGACTGACTTATGACATCTAAAGTATGGGTAACTTATGACGTCATATTTTGAAATGGCGTTTTTTGGCTTTTATTGACTAGATACATACAAATAAATGCCGCCACTGTATTTCTGAGACAAAACTGGTCTAGTAACATGCCTTTTTGGTTTAGATTTAACAATTTAACATGTTGAACTTCGGTGACCTGAACTTGTATGTATGTATGTATGTATTTACTTCGCGGGGCAACCACAAATTGGCGTGGCTATTAAGCCCCGGATCGAGTGGGGGAGTAAAACATGCAGGGAAAGAGAACACACAGTCGCACAGCCTAAATCCTAAAACCACAAGCATTCACATATGTCACGACACACACGGGCCACTGAGATCAGTCGTCTTGTTGGTGTCCGTCGTCCGTCGTAGTGGACACGAGGTGTCGTTTCACCGCGCGCGTGAAAGCTGGCGGCCCCAGCTGCGAGATGTCAGGTGGGAGTCCGTTGTACAGGGCGGGTGCCCTGCAGGAGAACCTCCGCTTTCCGGCCTCAGTTCTGGAGTGGGGGACGTGCAGCTGCTGGTCCTGCCTGGTGGATCTGGCGCGGACAGAGCTGTTTGTGCGGAAGGTGCCTGCGAGCGCGTCCGGTTCGCCATTCGCCATGATTGTGTGTGCCATGCTGAGCGTGGCCGCGTCAGCGAGTTGGTGGGCAGTCAGCCAGCCTAGCCCTTCCCGAAGGTCAGACACGTGATCAAATTTGCGACGTCCGAAAATGGTGCGAGCAGCATAGTTCAAGATCTTTTGAATTTTGTCCAGGTTCTTCTGAGTGTTATTGCCGTATACGGATATGCAGTATCTGACGTGCGGGAGGACCAGCGCTGTGACCAGTGTGGTGATGATGCCATCAGGTAAGAGGTGGCGCGCATGGGAGAGGCTGGCCAAGATGTCTATGCAGCTGCGGCTGACGTGGGACACATGAGCGTCCCACGACAGTGTTCGATCGAAAGTGATGCCCATATTTTTGATTTCCTTCACGGGTTGGAGGGTTGCGTCACGGAAGGTGACCTGAAAATTTGGCAGATTGCGCAAATTTTGGCGGCTACCGAAAGCGATGAGCTGAGTTTTTGACGTGTTTACTTTGAGGCCGTTCGCGCGAAACCAAGCATCCAGTGTGGCGAGAGTTACCTCCAAGCGGGAGATGAGCGCTGGTAGGTCGCCCTTTTTACCAGTGATAATCACCTGGGTATCGTCCGCATACTGCACCACGCCGCCTTCAGAAAGCGACGCCATGTCGTTAGCGAAGATGCTGAACAATAAAGGCCCCAGGGCCGACCCCTGGAAGACGCCCATGGTGTTAGTGTAAGGGGCCGTGCCGCCTCTTGTCAGCAGGCCGGGCTGCGCTGCCGGCCGGTTGCCGTCTCCTCCCCGCGTGGCCGTCCTTGGCCGGGCGGCGCTGATTGGTTGTGCTGTGTGTGTCCGGACGGTCACGTGATGACCTTTGATCTGACCTGGTGTGGGGCGAGTGTGGCGGCCGGCATTCTTGGAGCCGTGGAGCGGGGACGCGGGTGTACTGCCGGAGTTAATACAGATGTGTCTCCGAAGCTGGATTGTGACTGAGTGGTGACCGGACGGCACGTCTACAATGGTGATAGCGGTGAGTCAGCACGCCGCCTGCTGCGGCTGTTGCTGCTGAACGACGCCCGCCTGCCGCCGCTGCGTCTGCCGCCTGCTGGCCGCTGCGTCTGTCGACTGCTGGCCGCTGCGTCTGCCGCCTGCTGCCGCTGCGGCCTGCGATGCGATGCATCTGATCGCTTGCTGCACGCCTGCTGACTCCGCAATCCTGCTTCCGCGTGCCTGCTGCCGAGTCAGCGCGCCTGCTGTGTACCTGCTGCCGCACGCCTGCTGCTGAGCCGGCGCACCTGTTGCTGCGTGCCTGCTGCCGAGTCAGCGCGCCTGCTGTGTGCCTGCTGCCGCACGCCTGCTGCTGAGCCGCGCGCCTGTTGCTGCGTGCCTGCTGCCGAGTCAGCGCTCCTGCTGTGTGCCTGCTGCCGCACGCCTGCTGCTGAGCCGGCGCACCTGTTGCTGCGTGCCTGCTGCCGAGTCAGCGCGCTTGCTGTGTGCCTGCTGCCGCACGCCTGCTGCTGAGCGGCGCACCTGTTGCTGCGTGCCTGCTGCCGAGTCAGCGCGCCTGCTGTGTGCCTGCTGCCGCACGCCTGCTGCTGAGCCGCGCGCCTGTTGCTGCGTGCCTGCTGCCGAGTCAGCGCGCCTGCTGTGTGCCTGCTGCCGCACGCCTGCTGCTGAGCCGGCGCACCTGTTGCTGCGTGCCTGCTGCCGAGTCAGCGCGCCTGCTGTGTTCCTGTTCCGCCACGCCTGTTCCCGCGCGCCTGCTGCTGCGTGCCTGCTGCCGAGTCGGCGCGCCTGTTGTGCGCCCACTGTCTGGTTTGCGCGCCTACTTCCGCGCGCCTGCTGCCGCGCGCCTGCTGCTGAGCCTGCCGAGTCTACGCGTCTGCTCACTGCTCAGCAGCCGCCCGTTTACACCGACACTGGGTGTCTGCTGCCATCATTAAAGATAAGTTATTTTGTGTGTGACTTGTAAATTGTATTTGTTTTTTTGTCATCATGAAGCCAGAGGGGGATAGAAGTGGTACTGATGAGGAACCACGGGGAGCTGTGGGTGGGTTCTCCTTTGAGGCTCCGAAATTTTCTGGAGCGGATTCTCGAAACGGGGCCTTCAGCAGATTTTTGGCTGATTTGGACACATTTTTCACGTATCATAGATTCGATGGTGAGCTCAAGCTTCGCTTCTTGCCTCTCACTCTCACAGCGGTGGCACGAGATGCTTTCGAAGCACTTCCACCGGAGGAGAGAGAAACGTACAGTGTGGCTGTGGCTGGTTTGCGGCGATTTTTTGACAGGTCGAGTACGCTCGAAGCACACAGCTAAAGCTAAAGTTCCTCCGTGAGCTAAAGTTCGACCCAACGTCATCACTTAACACGTATGTTGTCCAGTTTAAACAGCTGGTTAAAGAAGCGTTCCCCGGCATCAGTAGCGACCCGGTGCTGTTTCATTCCTTTCTCACAACCCTCCGTCCTCGGTACCAGCAGCAGATCATAGCTGCTGGGGTCCCTACTTTCGACGAGGCAGTGGACAAGGTACGTAACCTCATTCAGAGTGAGCGGATCCCGACAGCTGTCCGTCAGGTGTCCACAGCTGGTACGGACGGGACGGTGTTGGAGCAGATTCTCTACCGGCTGGAGCAGCTTGAGAAACAGGTGAGAAGCTCGGATGGTCGAGCACCGGTAGCCCGGGGACGTGGTGCTGACAGGGGGCGCGGCTGGTCTGGACGTGACCGGCGAGCTGACAGGGCTGACGGGGGTGACGGTGACCGGCGATCCTGCTTTGCGTGTGGTAGCCAGTCTCATCTCCGCAGGGCATGTCCTCACAAGCAGTCTCGCTGTTACGAGTGTGGTGAGGTGGGCCACTTGGCACGTGTGTGCACTCGGGGAAACGAGCTGGGGGTCACGGCTCAGAGCGCAAGCCCGTGGCCCCGAAACGCCCGTTAAGCGCAGCACCGTCTGAGTTGAGTAACGATGCTGCCAGTTTAGTGCTCGATGACTGAATGACGTTTTCAGGTGCAATTTCAGGTGTGCCGTGTAACTTTCTCCTGGATACTGGGTCTACAATTAACGTGTTAAACAAAGCGGTTTTTGACGTCCTCCCCAATGCTGTTCTCCAGAGGACCGCCACCAGAGCGAGAACAGTTTCACAGGGCGAGCTGCCGCTGCTGGGGCGAACTAAGGTGCCGATTCAGGTCGCGAACCGTACTCATTTAGTTTATTTCTATATCACCGAGGATATTGATGTTCCTTGCCTCCTCGGTTTGGAGTTTTTGCAGGTAGTGCCCTGTGTTATCGATCTGGCCAGTAAGCGACTGCTGCTGGTTGAACAAAACCATGTGCGGTCGATATCTGCTGAGAAGACTTCTGTTGGCCGAGCAGTCTTAGGCCGTGACTTTTCCTTGCCCCCCGCAGCTGAGCGTTTTGTGAAAGGCTATGCACATCTCTGTGATCACTCGGGTCCCGTTCTTGTGGAGCCGTGCCTCGAAATTCCCGGTGTGGAGGTGGTGAGATGCCTCGCCACTGTCTCTGACTCGTCTGTTCCCCTGCTGATACGGAGTGTGACGACTGACTACATTACGCTTCCGAAACATTCGCAGGTGGCAGAGCTGGAGGTTAGCTTTGAGGAGGTGGCGTCTGAGCCCCGATCAGAGGGCAGCGAGTCTGTCTATCTCGAGTCGTCTGTTGATCTGTCTGGTGCTGACCTCTCTGACCCACAGCGACAGGCCATGTTCAGAGTTCTAGAGAAGCACAGCAGCATGTTCGACGGCCATATCGGCCATACCACGCTGGTGACGCACCGTATTGACACTGGTGACCATCCCCCGATACGTCAGTCACCGCGTCGCATTCCCCCGCATGTGAAGGATGCAGTGAGGGAGCAGCTTGATCAGCTGGTCAGAGATGGTGTTCTCGAAGAGTCTGAAGGCAGCTGGTCCTCTCCCATCTGCCTGGTTAAGAAAAAATCCGGTGACCTGAGGATTTGTGCCGATATGCGAAAACTGAATGCCTGTACTCGTCTACCGGCGTATCCGATTCCACGAATCGATGATACGTTGGATGCACTGTCTGGATCCTCCTTATATTGTATCCTTGATAGGAATGCCGCGTATCACCAAGTGTCGATTGATCCGGCTGATCGTGACAAGGCTACGATTACTACACCGTTCGGCAACCTTAGATATAAGCGCATGTGTTTTGGTTTAGCTTCTGCCCCGTTCACATGTTGTAAGCTGCTTAACATCGTGCTGGGTGATATGCCAGCTCATTCATGTGTTCACTATTTCGATGACATAATCATTCATGGGAAGTCTTTCCCTGAGGTTTTGGCAGCTTTAGATGAAACACTTCTCCGGCTGCGTGCAGCGGGTCTCACGCTCAACCTGAGTAAGTGCCAGTTTTTCAGAAGAGAAGTCGAGTTTCTCGGTCATGTGGTCTCGGGTCAGGGTCTTTCAGCTGATCCTGATAAGGTTCAGAAAGTAAGGGATTGGCCGCTTCCACGGACGATGAAGGAAGTGTCCAGCTTTTTGGGTCTCTGCTCATATTTTCGTAAGTACGTTAAGACTTTCGCCACCATAGCTGCTCCGGTTTCGCCTCACAAGCAAGAATGTTCAGTTTCAGTGGTCACCGGAGGCGGATGACGCATTTGTGCAGCTTAAGAGGGCTCTGAGTGAGGCCCCGATAGTCGCTTTTCCCAGGTTCGGTAACGGAGGAGGAGCATTCACGCTGGATTGTGACGCAAGTGACTAGGGCATTGGTGCCGTTTTGTTACAGGAGCAGGACGGAGCCGAGCGTGTCATTGCTTATGGTAGTCACACACTGTCTAAAGCTCAGAAAAATTATAGTACCACGAAAAAGGAATTGTTGGCATGTGTGGTGTTTGTCCAAGAATTCGCTCATTACCTTAAAGGCAAGGAGTTCAGGTTACGTACTGATCACAGCAGCCTGCAATGGCTGTACAATTTCAAAAACCCCACAGGTATGCTGGCCCGGTGGCTGGAGATCATGGGTAATTTTCATTTTCAGATCGTGTTTCGTCCGGGAGCGCAAAACGTCGCAGCTGATGCGCTCAGTCGGCGACCGTCTCCGAAGGAAGATGTCGCCTGTCAGACAGAAAGCTGCTTTCGCGTGTCGGCTCGAGACTGGCCACTCAGTTTCATACAGGGTGAACAGGCAAAGGATGAGGTGTTATCGGAGCTGGCACGCCTGCTGGCTGAAGGACCGTGTCCCCCTCGTCATGCCGTGTCCAGTGGCGTGAAACCGTGGCTGCGGCACTGGCAGCGGCTTCGCTTACTTGACGGTGTCCTTTTCAAGGTTTTCCGCTGTCGTCCGCGTGCCCCTGAGAGTTTACAGGTGATCGTGCCGCCTGGTCTGATTGCAGGAGTACTCGCCTCCCTCCATGCTGGCCCGTGTGGTGGCCACTTTGCGTGTGAAAAGTTGCTGAAACAGGTTCAAGGTCGGTTTTTCTGGATGGGCATGTCAGACGATGTTGTTACGTTTTGTAAACAGTGCGACCGCTGCGCCGGGCGTAATCATCCGTCACCCAAACCTCGTGCTGCGATGGGTGAGCTGTACTCGTCTGAGCCATGGGAGATGGTTTCCATAGATTTCCTGACTGACCTCCCAACCACAGGCCGTGGTAACAAACACTTATTGGTCGTCTGCGACCATTTCACACGGTGGGTAGAAGTATTCCCTTTACAGGACATGTTGGCGACTACTGTGGCTGAGACATTGGCTTCCGAAGTGTTCTCTCGTTACGGATGCCCAAAGTATCTACACTCTGACTGCGCCGCCAATTTTAGGAGTCGGGTGGTGGCTGAGTTGTGCCGTATCATGGGCATCCAGAAAACTAACACGACAGCTTTTCATCCTCAGGGCAACAGCCGTTGCGAGAGGGTTAACAGGACCATATTGGGAATGCTGGCTAAATACCTGTCTGAGAACCACACGGAGTGGGACAAACACTTGCCTCTACTGATGCTTGGTTATCGCTCGCAGATCCACAAGTCGCTGGGTTATAGTCCCTTTTTCATGATGTTTGGACGTGCTCCCCGACTTCCCATTGACGCAGAGATTGACGCCCCGCACACTGCCCGCTCCAAGTCGGCTGCCGTGTATATTGACGAGCTGTGTGAGGGCCTTCGTGCCGTTTACCGTGAGGCGATAACAATTTCAGATGCAAAGCACCAGCAAAACAAGCGGCTGTATGAACGGAAGCTGAATTCTTTCAATTACAGTGTGGGTGACCGGGTTCTGCTTTTCAGGGGGGTGGCTAAACGGGGGGGAGTATCATAAATTCATGAGGCCCTGGAAACCAGCTGTGATCGTCGCCAAGCGAGGTGACTTGAACTACCGTGTGAAAACTGACGATGGTAAAATGTTGTGTGTCCACCACAATAGGCTTAAGCCAAATACCGTCCCGTCTCCGGTGGTGAACAGTCCCAGCCCAGTAAAAGAGTATCCTCATGTGAACGTGACGCCTGACCCTGAGCAGCCCAGCCCGTGTGAGATTCCCGTGGGAGAAGGTGAGGGAAGTCTGAGGTTCCGTCCTGTGCCGCTGCCCCGTCGCGCCGCGTCCTCGGTGCCCCCATCTCACGGGGCTGAGTGTTCTCCGGATTTGACGGTCGGCGTTGATGACGCCGCTGTTGAGTCTGTGACGGGCGCCGACCCTGCAGATGCTGCAGTCGGTCCTGACTCAGCTCAGCTGGCTCTCGACTCTGAGCGGCCTGATGGTGTGGGTTCCCAGCTAGCATCTCCTGTGGAATTCAGGCGGTCGGTGCGCGAGAGGCAACCGCCCGACCGCTACGGGTTTAGTTAAGGCTTTAGTGTTCGATGTGAGATGTGTTACATTGGTTTATCCTTCCCTCCTTCATACGACCGCCGGACCCACCGGCTTTAGTTAAGGCGTCCAATTGGGACTTGTGAGATGCGTTACGTTGGTTTACTCTTCCGTTTCTTTTCCCTAAGCACCTGGTCGCAACACTGCTTGCCCGTTGCTTTGAATGCCCCTGACTTGGTGACTAATCGGCCGTTGGTTGCCAAGTACGTACTTAAACGTGTCCTTTTTGGGGTAAAGCGAAATCGGAGCCTGCTACTGCGGTGGACCATGTCCTGACAGCCTTTCTGTACGTTTTCACTGTGCAATCTGATTTAACGCTCTGCCAGGACAGAGCGTTCGAATTGTTACACCGAGTAACAATTCATTTCTGGTCCCCAGGGATGCCGTACGCGGAGGAGACTGGTGTCACTCGAGGGCTGATCTTCATGAGCGAGGAAGAGTGTAAGGGGCCGTGCCGCCTCTTGTCAGCCGGCCGGGCTGCGCTGCCGGCCGGTTGCCGTCTCCTCCCCGCGTGGCCGTCCTTGGCCGGGCGGCGCTGATTGGTTGTGCTGTGTGTCCGGACGGTCACGTGATGACCTTTGATCTGACCTGGTGTGGGGCGAGTGTGGCGGCCGGCATTCTTGGAGCCGTGGAGCGGGGACGCGGGTGTACTGCCGGAGTTAATACAGATGTGTCTCCGAAGCTGGATTGTGACTGAGTGGTGACCGGACGGCACGTCTACATTAGCGAGTGGTCGAGAGGTCGCGGCGCCTGATGTCACGCTTTGGGTGTGTCCGTGGAGGTACGAATGGAACCATGTGGTGTCAACTCCATGCAGCTGCAATTTGTTCAGGAGTAGGTCGTGGTCGATGACGTCAAAAGCTTTACTTAAGTCGAGGAGGCAAAGTAGTGATATCTCCTCGCTATCGGTGGCAGAAAGCATGCGATCGGTGATGGACAGTAGCGCGGTTTCTGTGGAGTGATGGAGTCTGACACCGAGCTGGGAAGGAGGGAGGAGATGATGATCGGATAGGTACGAGTAGAGCTGCTTCTGCACCACCCGCTCTACCACTTTGGAGATGACATCCATGACTGAGATTGGACGGAAGTTTGATGGGTCAGATGGGTCGCCGGACTTGTGGATCGGGTGAATGATGGAATGTTTCCAGGAGTCGGGGAATTCGGCCAGGGTAAGTGAGGAGTTGACGATGTGAAGGATGACGTCACCGATAGCAGGGAGGATGGCTTTGATGACTCGGATACATATTCCGTCCGCACCGCGTGCTGGAGAATTACGCATGGTGACGATGGTTCGAGTAAGTGAGACTAGGTCAATAGGGGATAAGAATAATGCGCAGGCACCGACTCGCGGAAGGCGGCAGGCAATGTCCGGGGCCGCGCCACCAGCGGCTATTTCTGCCGCGACTCGGGGACCCAGACACAAAATACGCGTTCAGGTCTTCGGCGGGTACCTGTGGCTGAACCTTTTGCGCCGCCTTTTTGTCGCCTATGACGGCTCGCATGTTCCGCCAGACGGAACTTGACCTGAAATTGGCATTTACTTCATGTAAATGAAGTCAGGTGGTAAAATGACCATCACTATCGAATTATACGTGGAAAAATCTCAAACATGTGTTGCATGACTTTCGTAGATATTTTGAGCATAGTGACCTTTTGTGACCAGACCTTTACATTGACCTTGGCCAACAATCTCACTTCAGCACATGCAGGATGATTAACATACCTTTGGCAGCACTTTGGGTGAAACTGGTCGCAATCGAAGGCTTTGGATGAAAGTATGGCCTATAAATTCAAATACGCCGATTTTGACTTTTGACCTGACCGTGACCTAACATTTGACCTCACTTTGACATTTTTGAGCATGCTTTAAATTTATCTCAATAGCCGTCGTTTTCACAAAGGATTTTGCGTTTGGGGCGATTGGGGCGTTTGGGGTAAATGGGTCTATAGCTTGTAAGAACACGGGCTTTTCCGGTGATTTTTGGTATCAATCACAATTTTATGAATTAATGTATGAATTAATGTATTAATGTATATGCTCTTACAATGCAATATGTACCGTTAGTTTGCATTGAATGTTCACATTCATGAGCAAATCTGGCAATTTTGGGATGTGTTAGTTTCTTCTACAAAACATACTGAAAACGCCCCAAAAGAGGCTAAAAAGTATACTAGATAATCAGCTTTTATTATATAAAATACGCAATTGACAGTTAGTTAGGGCAAAACTGAAGATATTAATGGAAAAGAAATATAACATTATGATGAAAAACGCAATCAAATGTCAAAAGCATAGACAGACCTAATTCAACGTCGCTCCGTCCCGCTGAGATCATCCAATTTAGAGCGGTAACTTCGTTGTTTTCCGAAAACCGGAACAATACCATTCAGGTAAAACTGAAGATATTAATGGCAAAGAAATATAACATTATGATGAAAAACGCATTCAAATGTCAAAAGCATAGATAGACTATTTCAACGTCGCTCCGTCCCGCTGAGATCGTCTAATTTAGAGCGGTAACTTCGTTGGTTTCTGTAAACCGGAACAATTCTTACTCATTTACTTAAGCAGCGAATCACACCAAATGTTTTTAATTTGATTAATTTATTAATTGATGAATCTGACAAAAGCTGAAAAGACCTCAGAAAAAGCACTTATAAACCCATGAAACATGCGGGCTTTCTGCAGCCACTGGTACTGAAAACTCAAAAATAGTTGCTCTATGTCGAACGGACGCCATTGCTGGGCGCAGACCACGGCTCTGCGCATGCGCAACGTGACGTCAGGCGACCAGCCGGCTGGTCGACATGGTGACCAGCCCACCGGCGACGGAGCCACGTCTGCAACGTGACATCAAGCGGCCGGCCGTCCCGTCGCCATGGTGACCAGGCGGTGGCGCCTGCGCAGAACCAGCGCAGAGCCAGCTCAGAGCCGGAGCCAGCATTTTTGTCATCTTACAATCATCCTTTCATCGACATCGGACCTACGGACGCCTTCTAGCCAGCCTTCTCCAGCTCTCCACCGCTTCCGGGTGCGGGACCCTGTCCAACGTGCTTGTGGCAGGGTCGTTAGACCCTTAGATAGGTAGCCCTTAGATATTTTTAAGTAGGTAACGTAATTTCCACAATTTGCAAGGTAGAGAACCCGCTTCATTCTTTAGATTAATTGCAGCTGGCAACACGTTCTGCCGTGTGTGCCACGTTAACGTAACTTAGGTTATTCATTAACTTTCCCCTCCCTCCTCCGGTCATGGCGACCTCCCCGCCCCTCCGCCCCCTCATGGCAACTTCCCCGCCCCTCCGTCCCCTCATGGCGACCCCCCCCGACCGGCCCCCTTCAGGAGTCTCTCCCCTCCCGTCCCGGCGTGCGGCCACCCCCCGGCTTCCTTCCGAAGCCACCCGACCCCCTTCAGGGGTCCGCCCCCCCGGACGGTCCTCCTGGACCCCCGGCTCCCCTCGGGAGCCTCGCCTGGACCGACCCGGTGCTTGGCTCCCCCCCAACACCTCGCCACCCGACGGGCCTGCTCTCCTCCTCATTCAGAGGAAGGACGGAGTGACCATGAGGTACTCCAACCCGTTCGCGGTGCGCCGCCAACTGGTCGCCCTCTGCAGAGAGGTGGCCAGCGCGCGCCCCATCCGTTCCGGCGCTCTGCTGGTTCAGACCCTGTCTGGCCAGCAGACTGCCACCCTCCTAGCCATCCCGTCTTTCATGGACAAGGCTTGTGAGGTGACGGCCCCGGACCACATGAATTCCTGCCAGGGATTCATCCTGTGCCCCGAAGTCAGCAATCTGACTGAGACCGTGCTCCTCCAGGAGCTAGTGACTCAGGGGGTGACAGAAGTGGTCCGGATGCGGTCTAAGCGACCAGGCCCCAACCCCATGGTCCGGCTGCGTTTCCGGGGCTTACAGCTCCCGGAACGCATCTACTGTGGCTACATAGTAGTCACAGTCAAGGAGTGGACCCAAGGGCCTCTGCAGTGCAGAGCCTGCTGGCGGTTTGGCCACCACCAGCGTCAGTGCCACGCCCGCCAGTCCATCTGCGGGAAGTGCGCCGAGACGCACGACACAGCCCAATGTGTCGGTGGCGACACCGCAGCCACTCGCTGCGTGTCGTGCGGGGCCGCCCACCCCGCATGGTCCCGTGACTGCCCTGCCCGAGCGCTAGCCGCCGAGCAGACCCGGGCCCGCAAGGCGGTCCCCCCACCCCACCTCCCATCCCAGCGCTGGCCCCCAGCGTCTGGCCCCCGCTGCCCCCATCCCACCGAACCCCACCCACGCCCCCCCCCCCCCCGTCGGACCTCAAGTGGGTCCACCCCACCGGCGCCACCGCCTGCCCCGTCACAGCGGCGGCAGTGCCCACCCCCACCGACGGCAGAGCAGGCCGAGCCCCACCCCATCTCAGCCGAGTCCCTTCTGGACTCTGGCAGTGTCCCAGCGGCACCCACTCCCACCCCGCCGAATCTCTGGCGGAGTCCCCGGTCGAGTCCTCCGACGCTGACGCTGACGCTGACGCTGAGGACTCTGACGCCTCTCTAATCAGAGCCGTCACCCGCCAACTCCCAAACTCCCACCCTCCTCCTCTCTCTGAAGACAGTCGGTCCCTCTCCCCGCCATCCCTCCCCTCCCCCCACCCTCCTTCCCAGCTCCCTCGCCCTATAATACCGGATAGCCCCCCCACCCCAGCCCCTCTGAAAGTAACCGCTACCGCCGCAATTTGAGACGGTTCAACAAGAAATAATAAATCACCTCCAACAAATACTTCATTCAGTTGTTTCTGACTAACCGTTAAATTGTGCTGCTGTTGACGTGGAAATTGCGTGTTGGCTGCCGGTGTTTTGTTTCGGGGGCCCCCTGCTGGATCTCGGCCGCGCGGCGAATGGCCGGCGCTGTTCGTGACGTGGCTGATTTGGCGGGGGATTTCTGAAATGGGACGCCGATGAGCGGTTTTGCGTTGGCGGCGGCATGATTCCCTGTCAAATTGGTCGCTAAATCAGGTTGCTGCCGACGTGGGGTAGCGTGTTGGCTGCCGGTGTCTTGTTGCGGGGCCCCCTGCTGGATTGGTAGCGCGGCGAATGGTTATGGCTTGGCTGTTCGTTGCGTAGCTGATTTGGCGGGGGATTTCTGCGATGGGGCGCCGATGGTTGATGTGCGGTTTTGCGTTGGCGGCGGCATGATTCCCTGCCAAACCAGTCAGAAATAACTTCCTGACTAACTGTTAAATCAAGTTACTGCTGGCGCGGGAGTTGCGGGTTGGCTGCCGGTGTCTTGTTGCGGGGGCCCCCTGCTGGATCTCGGCCGCGCGGCGAATGGCCGGTGCTGTTCGTGACGTGGCTGATTTGGCGGGGGATTTCTGCGATGGGACGCCGATGGCTGATGTGCGATTTTGCGTTGGCGGCGGCATGATTCCCTGCCAAACCAGATCACACGCCGATGCTGCGCCGCGGTGCGGTGGCTGCTGCGCTGCGGTGCAGTGTCCGCTGCGCTGCGGTGCAGCATGTTAAATTATGTTAAAATCACGCTGCTGCCGACGGGGGGTTGCTTGTTGGCTGCCGGTGTCTTGTTACGGGGGCCCCCTGCTGGATCTCGGCCGCGCGGCGAAATTCGTTGCGTGGCTGATTTGGCGGGGGATTTCTGCGATGGGACGCCGATGGTAGTGTGCGGTCTTGCGTTGGCGGCGGCATGATTCCCTGCCAAATCACTCGCGCAACGAAAGGTTCCATTGGAATTCGTTGTTCATTTCTTAACGTAATGCTCCTCCCAACCCTCCTCTCCCCTCTACTCCGCTCTTGCCAAAGCCGAGTAGTTGAACACCCGCCCCTGATAACATATGCCGATGCTGCGCTGCGGTGTGGTGGCCGCTGCGCTGCGGTGCGGTGCTCACTCCACTGCGCTGCGGTGTGGCGTCCGCTGCGCTGCGGTGCAGTATATTAAATCATGTTGCTGCCGACGTGGGGTTGCGCGTTGGCTGCCGGTGTCTTGTTGCGGGGGCCCCCTGCTGGATCTCGGCCCCGCGGCGAGGGTTTCTGGCCGTGGCTCTTCGTGACGTGGCTGATTTGGCGGGGGATTTCTGCGATGGGACGCCGATGGCTGATGTGCGATTTTGCGTTGGCGGCGGCATGATTCCCTGCCAAACCAGATCACTCGCCGATGCTGCGCCGCGGTGCGGTGGCTGCTGCGCTGCGGTGCAGTGTCCACTGCGCTGCGGTGCAGTATCCACCCTGTCAAACCTTTTTTTACACTGTTAGGTGATAGTTATCTTGTATTGATAGGTCCCCTCTTAGATTATTTCTACCAAACACGTTTAGCTAAACAAATATAACAGGGGTTTTTGCCTTGCGCATTTTTGGCCCACCGCGCAGGTTTTTCCCCTTTGCCTTAGACGCTGGGTTTTTTATTATTTAGGACTTTTCGCCCAGCTAAACACACCCCACAACCAGGTCTCGCCGAGGCGCCGGAGCTAGGGAGACTGGCAACAGTCTCCCGCTGTTGCAATGACGGCACCCCACGGCTCCATCAACTCTGACACTGTACAAGTATTCTGTTCTGTGTGTGTATGAAATATATTGTGTATGTATGTGTCTCGTGTTTTATTTTAACTTTGACTTTGAACGAAATACTTAACGTAAGATAGACTTTAGATTTACTGTGAAGAATTCACTTAACGCAAAATAGCTACCCTATTCCCTTTTTTGCTTGGGTTCCCATAAACCGACTAACGTAACTCTTTGCCTGGCAAATTGCCAGAAGTACTTTCCCCAAACCCGGGATATGGCTATAGGCCGGTCCGGGTAAAAAAAACACAAAAAAAAAACATCTTACAACAAATGATCAAAACGAAATCGCTAATTATCATTAATCCTTGCTTTCAAAAGTGAATATGACTGAAAATATGAATGGACTAATTCATCTAGTTTTCATTGAAATGAGCTATTATTCCTGAAAACCATGTCGTAAAATATGACCATTTCCCAAACTAGCCACTTCCGGGATTCGAGCAAGATGGCGTCACACAAACACCACAGCCCAGCCGTCTGGCAACACCAGAGCTAGTTTAAGATTAACATTTTAATTTTAAGTAAACTATGGTGTTATCATTAAAATGGAATTTCCAGAAAAATGCATTAATCCCTAAAGTTGCAATTGATACCAAAAATCACCTGGAAAAAACCGTGTTCTTACGAGCTATAGACCCATTTACCCCAAACGCCCCAATCTCCCAAATCGCCCCAAACGCACCAAACGCCCCAATCGCCCCAAGCGCAAAATCCTTCGTGAAAACGGATATTAACCAGGCATTAGTCGTTTTCACGAAGGATTTTGCGTTTCGGCCGATTGGGGCGATATGGAGTTTCACCGTTTGCGTTTCGGGATTCGAGCAAGATGGAGTTTCACCAAACGCCCCAAACCACCACAGCCATCTGGCATCACCAGAGCTAGTTTAAGATGAAATTGTTAATTTTAAGTAAACGATGGTGTTATCATTAAAATGGAATTTCCAGAAAAATGCGTTAATTCCTAAAGCTGCGATTGATTTTAAAAATCACCTGGAAAAGCCGTGTTCTTACGAGCTATAGACCCATTTACCCAAAACGTTCCAATCGCCCCAATCGCCCCAATCGCCACAAACGCCCCAAACGCCCCAAACGCAAAACCCTTCGTGAAAACGGCTATTAGCCGTTTTCACTAAGGATTTTACGTTTGGAGCGATTGGGGTGTTTGGGGCGTTTGGGGCGATTGGGTCTATAGCTCGTAAGAACAAGGCTTTTCCCGGTTATTGTTGGTATCAATCGCAATTTGATGAATGCATGAATAAGTATATGCTCTTACAATGTAATATTTCCCGTTAGTTTGCTTTGCACATTCAAATTCAGGAGCAAATCTGGCAATTGTGTGTTGTGTTAGTTCCGTCTACAAAACATACCGCGAACGCGAGCTATAGACCCATTTACCCAAAACGCCGCAATCGCCCCAATCGCCCCAATCGCCCCAAACGCACCAAACGCAAAATCCTTCGTGAAAACGGCTATTGTCTGGGGTCTCAGCAGAACGCCATTGAATGAGGTGGGCGTTAAATGCCCCCTGGTTATCTTCCGAACCAATGATAGCAGCGAGACGCGCAAGGCGGCAATCAAAAACTCTTAAATAGCCGTTTCCACGAAGGATTTTACGTTTATGGCGATTGGGGCGTTTGGGCGATTGGGGCGATTGGGGCGTTTGGGTAAATGGGGGGGGGGGGGGGGGCAGTGATAAGAGCTATGGCCACATGACACGGTGTTTGGTCAAAAACTCCCAAACTCCAAAACTCCAAAACTCCCAAAACTCTGAAACTCCAAAGCTCCAAAGCTCCAAAACTCCAAAACTCCAAAACTCCAAAACTCCAAAACTCCAAAACTCAAACTCCAAAACTCAAAAATTCCAAAATTCCAAAATTCCAAAATTCCAAAATTCCAAAATTCCAAAATTCCAAAATTCCAAAATTCCGAATAATGTTATTCCAATGGTGCAACTAACCTTCGGATACAACCAACCTTCGGTTATTCGGATATTCGGATACAACCAATCTTAGGTTATTCGGATATGCGCGGGGAAATGCTATGGGGCATCGGCCGGTCCGAAAGCTGTTGTACAGTTTTATGGGTTTTGGTTTTTGACTTTTTTATTTTGTAATTTTTAAATTTGGGAATTTTGTTTAAAAAAATTGGGGGGGGGGGATTTGGCGTTTTGGAGTTTGGAAGTTTTGGAGTTTTTTTGGAGTTTTGGAGTTTTGGAGTTTTGGACCAAACACCGTGCCACGTGGCCATAGCTCTTACCCAAACCACCCATTGAGCCAAAACGCCCCAATCGCCCCAATCGCCCCAAACGCCACAAACGCCACAAACGCCCCAATCGCCCCAAACGCAAAATCCTTCGTGAAAACTGCTATTAGCCGTTTTCACGAAGGATTTTGCGTTTGGGGCGATTGGGACGTTTGGGGAGTTTGGGGCGATTGTGGCGATTGGGGTAAATGGGTCTATAGCTCGTACGAAAACGGCTTTTCCAGGTGATTTTTGGTATCAATCGCAATTTTATGAATTAAAGCATTTTTCTGGAAATGCCATTTTAATGATAACACCATAGCTTACTTAAAATTAACAATTTCATCTTAAACTAGCTCTGGTGTTGCCAGACGGCTTGGGTGTTTGTGCGACGCCATCTTGTTCGTCACGTTACACGTCACGTTACACACGTGGCTCCGGCGCCGGCGGGCTGGTCACCATGACGACCAGCCGGCCGGTCGGCTGACGTCACGTTGCGCATGCGCAGAGCCGTGGTCTGAGCCCAGCAATGGCGTCCGTTCGATCTAGAGCAGCCATTTTGTAGTTTTCAGTACCAGTGGCTGCAGAAAGGCCGCAGTTTTATGGGTTTATAAGTGCCTTTTCTGAGGTCTTTTCAGCTTTTTGTGAGATTCATCAATTAATCAATTAAACAAATCAAAAACTTTTGGTGTGATTCGAAATGGGTAAGGATTGTTCCATTTTCGGAAACCAACGAAGTTACCGCTCTAAATTGGACAATCTCAGCGGGACGGAGCGACGTTGAAATAGTCTGTCTATGCTTTTGACATTTGAATCGTTTGTCATCATAATGTTATATTTCTTTGCAATTAATATCTTCAGTTTTACCCTAACTAACTAATGTCAATTGCGTATTTTATTTAATCAAAGCTGATTATCTAGTATACCTTTTAGCCTCTTTTGGGGTGTTTTCGGTATGTTTTGTAGAAAGAACTAACACAACCCAAAATTGGCAGATTTGCTCATGAATGTGAATATTCGAAGCAAACTAACGGTAAAAATTGCATTGTAAGAGCATATACTTATACATTAATTCATAACATTGTGATTGATACCAAAAATCACCGGAAAAGACATGTTCTTACAAGCTACAGACCGATTTACCCCAAACGCTTAAATCGCCCCAAACGCCCCAATCGCCCCAAACGCAAAATCCTTCGTGAAAACGGCTAATGGCTGGGGGACTGTGCCCACTGGCCCCAGGGGCGGCGGAAGAGGGGGGGGGGGCAGTTGCCCCCCCCCCCCCCCCCCCCCCAAAAAAAAAAAAAAAAAATCAGCCGAGGGGCGCTTTGTGTTTGGCAGGGGCTGCGGATTCCAAGAGAACGCCAAGGCCAAGGGAAGCCAAGGGTGGCCTCTGGACGCCTGAAGGGGCACTCTGGCTGCCTGAGGGAGTGCTCTGGCCGCCTGAGGGGGCGCTCTGGGTGCCTGAGGGGCACTCTGGCTGCATGAGGGGCGCTCTGGCAACCTGAGGGGGCGCTCTGGCCGCCTGAGGGGGCGCTCTGGCCGCCCGAGGGGGCGCTCTGGCTGCATGAGGGGCGCTCTGGCAACCTGAGGGGGCGCTCTGGCCGCCTGAGGAGGCGCTCTGGCCGCCTGAGGGGGCGCTCTGGCCGCATGAGGGGGCGCTCTGGCCACTCGAGGAGGCGCTCTGGCCACCTGAGGGGGCGCTCTGGCTGCCTGAGGGGGCGCTCTGTCCGCCTGAGGGGGCGCTCTGGCCCCCTGAGGGGGTGTTCTGGCTGCCTGAGGGGCGCTCTGGCTGCCTGAGGGGGGTGCTCTGGGTTCCGGAGGGGGCGCTCTGTCAGCCTGAGGGGGCGCCCTGGCCGCATGAGGGGGGCTCTTGTCACATGAGGGCCGCTCTGGCAGCCTGAAGGGATGCTCTCTGGCCGCCTGAGGAGGCGCTCTGGCCGCCTGAGGGGGCGCTCTGGCCGCCTGAGGGGGCGCTCTGGCTTCCGGAGGGGACGCTCTGGCCGCATGAGGGGGGCTCTTGCCACATGAGGGCCGCTCTGGCAGCCTGAGGGGGCGCTCTGGCAGTGGCGGCGGAAGAGGAGGGGGGGGGGCAGGGGGAAGGAGGCAGTTCCCCCCAAACTCAGCCGAGGGGAGCTTTGTGTTTGGCAGGGGCTGCTGGCCTGAGAGGGGGCACTCTGTCGCCTGAGAGGGGACGCTCTGGCCGCCTGAGAGGGGGCGCTCTGGTCGCCTGAGAAAAGGCGCTCGGGCCGCCTGAGAGGAGGCGCTCATGCCGCTTGAAAGAGGGCCCTCTGGCTGCTTGAAAGGGGGTGTTCTGGCCGCCTGAAAGGGGGCGCTCTGCCCGCCTGAGAGGGGGAGCTCTGGCCGCCTGAGAAAGGGCGCTCGGCCGCCTGAGAGGAGGCACTCTGGGCGCCTGAGAAGGGGTGCTCTAGCTGCTTGAAAGGGGGCGCTCTGGCCACCTGAGAGGGGGCGCTCTGGCCGGAGGAGAAGGGGTGCTCTGGCCGCCTGAGAGGGGGTGCTCTGGTTGCCTGGGAGGGGGCGCTCTGGCCGCTTGAGAGGGCCGCTCTGGCCGCCTGAGAAGGGGCGCTCTGGCCGCCTGAAAGAAGCCCTCTGGCTGCCTGAGAGGGGTCGCTCTGGCCACCTGAGTGGGGGCGCTCTGGACGCCTGAGAGGACGCCCTGTCCGCCTGAGGGGACTCTTTGGCCGCCTGAGGGGCGCTCTGGCCGCCTGTGTTTCAAGGCCTCATCTTACATGGATTTGAAAGAAAATAGTATCCGTTCACGAAAACACATGCTAGTTTGGATCAAGCAATATGCCAAACGTTTATATTTGATACACAAAAGCTTATACTTCAACAGACCATAATTTAGCAGACTTGTAAATTGTCAGGTAGAAGCAAGGTTGATTGAAACCCCGGCGGATCTATAGATACAAATATATTATTTAATGATCAGCAAGGCAAGAAAACATTCCCTTTCGTTAGACAAAACGGTGTTTATATCTATGCGAAGTTAAAGTTTCATCCGATTCTATCCAGTTTATGAAACACTTGTTTATGTTCTACTTCAAATTTTCTGTGACGTTTCACGCATCCCTATTTCAAAGACAGGATAAACCATAAAATATGTTACAAGCGCTTTGTGAGCAAAAAAAATTGGATCCGTTAGAACGGTTTTGTTAACTCTTTTTTTTGTCAGCGTTCGTACGTGTTGGAACGTCTTTATAGCAGTATATTTTTGGGATCCGTTGGAACGGTTTCGTTAGAACGTTTTCTTTTGCTGCCTTCGTACGTGTTGTTGGCACGGCTTTTCTTCGTATATTTTGACAATGCAAGGGGCGGGGCCGATGGGGCCGAATTTGGAAGCGTTCGTACGTGGATCCGTTGGAATGTTTTTTCTTCTCTCGTTTGAACGTTTTTTTTCTTCAGTGTTCGCTCGTGTTGTTGGAACGTTTTTCCTTCGTATTTTTGACAATTGCAAGGGGCGGGGCCGCGCAAATACATCGGCAAACTTATTTACGACTTATCTACGAGATGGTCTGGGGGTCCGGGGTGGAGACAGCTCCCCCCGTAGGTCACAGCGCAGGGAGCGAATGCGAGCGGGTGTTCTAAACGTGGGTCCCTGTGGCCGTAATTGCTGTAAAGTTTAGGCTAGGTTCGATTATGTTATAACAATTTTGTAATTACAATTTTGTAATCACAATTTTGTAATGACAATTTTGTAATCACAATTTTATAATTACATTTTTGTATTCCAATATTTTAATAACATATCGAAACCAGCGCAAATTAGTCTGCCTACACATTGTTATTCATCATGAAGGCATATAATGTTTCATCACTATCTTTTGCGAATATGTACCAAACTTCTATGAACAATCAACTCTCATTTGACAAAAGTGCATTGAAATCGGCAGTTTAACTTGGCCCGGACGGCGAACTATTTAGTGTTGACTTATTTTTTAAAAAATCCCATTGATTTTCAACAAACAGGTATTTAATATATTACAGTGCACACATGAAACATTTATCTAAACCGTTTATTCATAATCAATCAATAAACGTTTCAGAAAACCGTGATGCATTCCGCGGATTAACTTGGCCAAGGATGGCGACATATTTAGTGTATCCGATTTGTTTCATTGACCGATCAGGAACGTTGTCACGCTTCTTGGAGCACTTACTTCATTGCTGGCCCTATGACTTGTTTACAAATAACATTCAAACCAGAGATAGTGATAGAGATAGTGAAAGAGATAGAGATAGTGTCACCATATGTTAGTACATATTTTATAATTTCCCATAATTTAATTTTTGCAATAGAAAATGTTGTTAGTTCACTTTTAAATTGAGGCACGAACAAAGTCCAGCTATCCACAGTGAAAACTTGCAAATTTCTCGCCGCTTCGCGGCATGACACAATGAGCAATTGCTTATACAAATTTGGAAAATGGGAAAATAAATAAATTAAGTGTCTGGCAGTCTTTCCTTGGCGGTACCTAATTGCTAGCCCCAGGACCCATTCCCTTCATAAAATATTAACTTTCAAGCGGGCTACATGTTTAGCTAGTCTGCCGAGTTCCGAAAAAAGGCGACGCGAACGCAAAGACACAGACATCGGCACCCGGAAGCTGCTTCAGCGGTGCCCAGCTTGCTGGACCGAAGAGCTAATAGTGGGGACCAGGCCAGGACCATCTCCCCCCAGGCTCCTCCAGATCCACAGAGACCATTTATGCGCGGAAACGTCGTTCTTCCCCTTTGCTGCTTTCAAACCATTTGCATTGTTACTAGTTGTTTGTTACAGTTTGGTTCATATGTATACAGTTATTATTATTATATGTACTATTGAGCGCTGACTGCCACCGGCCATTGTGATTTACTATCCGAGGCTAATGTATATGAAAAACTACCTTCATTTCAATATTTTTCATCATACCGAGATGTGTAACAAGGAAAAGGAGTTACCTGAGGCTTGGCCCAACATACGGTCTGGCTCCAATATGAAAATTTCGTTTTCCACGACCTAAAATTAACATTTTCACGCCGCTTCGCAGCGTCACATCGGTGGCCATCGTCATAACGAAGCCATCGTCATCGTCTTTGGTTCGTTGTAGCGGTGAATTGAATGAATAGCATGTTTAGCTTCTTATTCTCTACAAGGCTGGTGTCTGGGTTTTATCAGGCAAACCAGTAAAAATTTCGCGCCGCTTCGCGGCGCTAAATAGCAAATATGTACCTACTAAAACATGAAATAACACATTCAAAATGCTGCAAAGGCCTAAATACACGCACACAAAATGGTTAGTTTTTCTTTCGTCCTTTTAGCCGACACCCCCCATTCAAAAATTGTCGGCGACGCCACTGGGTACAGCTGACAATTGACATAGTTTTGCTCAGTGTAAGGCAATGTCGGAACAATACAAACTGCAAGCTGACGATCTTTCCTTTTTCGATATCCCAAAAGGCCTAAAACCTAAAAAAAAGACATCGTGTAGTTGCAAAATAAAGTGGGCCAAATCCGGGAAGAAATTCGAAATTGGGGGTAGGTAAGGTCCGCTAAAAACGGTTTGCCCCCCCCCCCCCCAAAAAAAAACGGCCGGCTGGATCCGCCCTTGTACATGTGTCACAGAAAAATGCAGGTAATTAAATCAAAAGGTGAATATTTCACTTTAATACATGCTTTTTATTTAGTTTGTCCCAGGGAAGCGCCATTGGCTTTGTACATCTCCATTCAGCTGAACGTTCCTAAAATTATGCATACTAGGATATAAGCAAGGTAAAACTATTGAATATGTTACTAATTATTGGGACAGTCAATGCACACGTGTGCGCACGTACCGTTTCATATTTCAAACCTGTTTTAGCTTTATCAGAGTGCGCCCGCTCGGTCATCGCCCAAAAAAGCGTTTTACTGGTATAATATCGTGGCCTAAATCCGAGGAGATATCATTTAGCGCGATGTTTTTTTTTGGGGGGAGGCACTTGACCCGAGGGGGCGCCCTGGGTTTCCTTGCCCCCATCCGAAAATACCTTCCGCCGCCACTGACTGGCCCACTGAAGAAACTACCTTTCTCCTGCTTTTGATTACCAGGGAGCTCTGATTGCTTTTGAGCTGGGGTGAAGAGTAAAACAACAGCCCCAAAAAGACTGTTTGGGTGGATATTTTGACCTAAAAAGGTTATATGTACAATCTTGTGTATCAATCTAGGTGTACAATCTTGGCATATGAAAACCACGTAGCATCAACATTTAACGAAATTCATCACTGAGTACGATTTGCTCAGTACTCAACTTAGCAGCCTGTGGCCTGTGGTGGAGAGAAAATAAAACTGGGCTAATAAGCATTCTGTATACTGTGTAACATTTGCTTCGGACTGTGGAAAATGCACATACAAATACGGTAAAAATAGTAGAGGGGGTCAAATGTCAAATTGATCAAAAACAGACAACTTTTACCTCACGTTGCACTATGTGTAAAGTAATCGCATGAACATTTTTTCTCTCTAAATTTTTACCTTAGGTCACTGAATTTTGACCTGACCCAATTACATTCCAAAGTTCAAGAGTCTATAACTTTGCAAGTTGTGTCCCAGTCTCACAAAACATAATGCATGCAATAGGCAATGGGCCCAATTTTATTTTGCACATACAACATTTAAGGTCAACGAACTTTTACCTGATTTGACCTTGAACTGAAATATTAAAATTTGAATAGCAAAAATCACGCAACCTCCGATTTTGCTCATTCTTTTTTATCTATTCATATTTTTTATCGATCATGTGGGATGTCAAATAGGTCATGAGTGACCTTGGCACGTGACCTGTCTTGACCTGGAGCATTGACTTCTCATAATACTTGACAGCATAGCCAAGATGGGTATCGTTTGTAAGCTCAACAGCTAACCAATGCATTCGTGATGTTTTCCAGCATGTGGGATGTCACACAGGTCACAAGTGGCCTTGATACGTGACCTGACTTGACCTGGAACACTGGCTGGCCATAAGACGTTACAACATAGCCAATATGGGTATCGTTTGAAAGCCTAGCGTATAACCAATGTATTCGTGATGTTTGAAAGCATGTGTGATGAAATGATACCTATATCTATTGTGTTGTAACATCTCATGAGAAACAAATATGTACTCCATATCAAGCCAGGTCGTGTGCGAAGGTCACACGTGACCTGTGTGACATCCCACATGCTTGAAAACATCCCGAAGGCATTGGTTAGCCAATGGGGTTTCAGATGATACTCATACTGGTTATGATGTAACATCTCAGAAACCAGTGTTGCTAGGTCAAGTCAGGTCACATGTCAAGGTCAGACATGACCTGTGTGACATCCTGCATGCTTGCAAACACCACGAATGCATTGGGTAGCTGCCGAGATTTCAAACAATACCCATATTGGCTATGCTGTAACGTTTTATGAGAAGCCAATGCTCCAGGTCAAGTCAGGTCACGTGACAAGGTCACACATGACCTATTTTACATCCCACATACTCGAAAACATTATGAATGGATTGGTTAGCCTACGGCAGGGGTAAAAAAAGTTACAATTTGCTACCAACCGAATTTGACGGAGCCCAATTTTGCTACACCTTTTATCGAACATTCTCATTCTCATCGAAGCTACATTTCTACACATTTCCATTTGTCGATTGCAAATGTTTATATCTGCTAATGCGAAAATTCGCTATACAAAACTGGCAAGCAGTTCAACAGGAGTGGCAACGTTATTTAACCGGTTCTTCTTTTGCGGCTAGACCAGGCGTATCGCTATACCTAAGTACCAATCTACCGACCTCGACACCAAGATATCGTACCCTCATGGGATAAAACACTTGTTGATTTAATGTAAAAACAGGTTCACCATTTGCAATAGAACAGACGACTATATTTTTCCTTCCAACATCCATCCAGGTGACGTGTCCAATATATACGTGCAAACAAAAAGCTGATTTGCACAAATAAATAATGCAAGACGAATCTTAAACAAGACAAGTACTCAACAAGACATAATAAATAGCACACGGGAGCAGAATTCAAGTTCTAAACACTGGATGTGGCACACTGGCACACCAAATAAAGTGCACACCACAACCGTTCATCGAATGACATTATACTAATTCTCATTGGGTACCTACTGTTGGCACTGCATCCGTACATCACTATACACTTCATATCACAGATTCATATCACATATATACAGGGGCGCGGTGACACCTTCTACCAAGATGCCTTTTCATAACTTTTCCGATGTCCCTGTGACCTACGGTCAAAAAATTGTCCTTCTGACACCGCTGCCGCACGTGCTCTAATAGCTTGTCAGCGCAGACAGGCTCCGGTCCATTCCAGCGCACACAAAGCTCTTTCGCTGCACTTGCGTGCGACAGTTGGCGGTTCTCGCCGAAGATGTCCTTCACCACACTGCACATGCTCTCCACAACACTCTCGGGAGCTGCCAGCACCCAAATCCGTGCCACCATGTCACTGTATGGCTGCAGGATCGCCTCACTCTGGGCCTGTTTTTGCAGCCTCACGTAGAGCTCGGGGTCTGTCAGCTCGTTCGGTAGCTCTCGCATGAATCTGTGAGCCGCTCTGATTTGTGGGAGGCCGACACCAAGCTCCTTTGGCAGGATCTTTTGCTCCTTAAGCGTTTGTACCGCTGTGGGAACAGAACCACTATTACAAAATGTGCTTTGACTTGTACTTAGACACTAGAATGATAGCAGTTGAGTAAGTATAAAATGCAACTTCCTAAATGGTGTGTTCTGCATCCGGATTCCATAACTCTCCAATTTTTTTTTTTATAATTCCACTGAAAAGCGGGTGTCTTTTAAACAGGTGAAAGTGTTTGATATATTTGCTAAACTGACCTCTAAATATTGGCAGTGCAAAAGCTTATGTCAGAAAACAAGTTTTGTACCCATTTTTTTTTTTTAAGACGAAGACCAGTTTGAATGGTCCTTGGACAAGCACTGACAATATTACTTCTAGGAAACCCAAAACGATTCAACATTTTACATGACACTCTGATTTGTTGGTATTCACGTCATAACGCTATCAGGATAAACACTAATAAAATAAGATCGCTTAAAAATAAGAATAAATGCGCCAAGAAATGAGAAGTAGCCAAAGACTAGCAAAAAGGAACGCATTTTTATATGTTTGCCTTTTGTTTCTTTAGCTGCTTTTGCAGTGATATATACTTCTTCGAATTGAATGGCCCCGGTAATTTGGGACTTGCCTACCTCGTGCAGCGTAGATCAGGCAATCAGAGTGCTCAACCGCCTGCAGCATTGTGAGAGACCCCAGCTTCCTCAGGTCGTGCATGTGCTCGTTGAGTCTCGTTCCACGACCCGACGCTGTCGCGGCTCGCGTGCTTGCCGTCCATGCGCTGCTCGATGCAGTCCTCCAACGCACCGAGGAAGTGCTGGATGTTGGCAACCTAACAAATAACATTAATGCCGTGACTTTACTTCTAAGACCAGATTGGTAAACAAAAGACACTTTCAATAAATTAATACAGTTTCAATTAATACATTAATATAATATACAATATTAACCCTCGCCTGGGTAGGGGGGGGGGGGGTAGGATGTCAAACCCTCCCTCGGTGTTTCTGGAATAACTCGCGTAGTTTCTGACCGATTGCAATGAAACTTTCAGTACCCTACTGTTGACAAATTTGACACAATCTGAAAAAAATGAATTTCTAACTCACATGACCCGTGACCTATGACCTGTTTCTCAAGGTCATGTCAGGCGCAACTGGCGTCCCACAGATCGATGCTTGTCACTTGTGCAGTTTCCGAGTGTTTGTTGTTGCATATGCAAAGGTGTTTCCAGGTGACAGTTGTGGTTTCCACTGAGATTGTGACCTCGATTGACCTTTTCAGAGGT
Organism: Chirona hameri; assembly: GCA_036785665.1. Taxonomy (NCBI): domain Eukaryota; kingdom Metazoa; phylum Arthropoda; class Thecostraca; order Balanomorpha; family Balanidae; genus Chirona; species Chirona hameri. The sequence goes on along the minus strand of JAXIVJ010003485.1, from coordinate 15,109 downwards.
CAACTGAGGTCATTGACTTCCGATGACCTCAGATGACTTTTTGGGCTTCTGACGGTTTCTAGGACAATTTGTGACGCTGATTTCAAATTTGTGATCCATTTTAGATAATTTATGTTCCACTGGGGTCATGCGCATCCACAGGTCAACCGAGGTCACTGACCTCAGATGACCTGACATGACCTTTTTGAAATTTTTCAGTTTTTAGGACATTTTGTGACGCCGATTACGAATTTGGCACCTATTAAGCATTATGATATGCTCATTCACGATTCTAGCTAGATAAAATTCAGTTTATACGCCTTTTCAAATTTGTATGACTTATGGATCATTGACATGACCTCAGAGGTCACCTAATGACCCAATACCTTAACATGGGGTATCAGCGGCTTCCTCTCGTCATAAGCAACACGCTCGTCTTTGAATCGAAGCTCTATCTCAATTGGGGGAGAACCGCTAAGGGGGGGGGGGGGGGGTCGTACCAACCCCCTACCCGAACACGTAGTGATTTTGCCCTACCCGGGCGAGGGTTAATATAGTGGATCGACATTTTCAACATTTAGCGTGAATTAGCTATATAGGTATAGCAAAAATAGCAATATAACATACGTAAATAAGACAGCAACCACTTACGACGAAAATTTGATAGCAGCTTTCAGGGGCGTAGCTTCTCCAAAAAGCTGGGAGAGGGGGGGGGGGCTGAGCTGGGGAAAATAGTTTTTTAAAGTACCATCAAAATCCACAAAAATACAGATTTCTCCCAGGATTTGACCCACTTCCTCGTCAAAGTGTGTGGGGGGGGGGGGGGGCTGAAGCCAAGTTGGGGGGGGGGGGGCTGAAGCTCCCTCAACTAAATAGGATCCTACACCCCTGGCAGCGTTTCATCACATATATCAGCATGTTCACCGGTAGAACATTTCCATGTCTTACCTCGTCTGCATAGTTGTCTCTGGTGCTCAAGTTGTCAAATTTACACTAAATAAAATTAGATTCTCTGACGACCCGGCTCCCTCCCCCCTCCGGTCAACAACATATGGTTGAGGAGCTAAATTTGATTCTACCACCGACGTGCCCCACCCCCGATAAAAATCCTGGCTACGCGCCTGGCTGGACGGAGGGTGATTCGGGCCGGTGCCGAGCAGCGGCGCGGGCCGACATTGGGGACGGGGGGGACGGGGTGTCGGCAGATTGATGGCGGTGCTCATGCGCCCATCGCAGCGCTCATGCGCTGAAGAAATAGTTTTGAGTATTTTGCTTATTTCTTGAAAACGGTCCAGAAAGTCGGGAATCAGACGACGGTTACGTAAAATTCGTTCAATTCAGAGTTTTGTCGATGACTTGAGAGTGGCCTCTCTTCATAAATGGCATCACAGGCGCTACAAGGACAGTCACCGGCGCGACGAGGTCTGTCAGAAAAATCAAAGTTGTTGAGCGATTTTAGGCTAATTCCGCACTCACAGTTTTCGAGGTAGGCGCTAAATGTGTCCCAAACGTTCCCGTCTCCACGTCAGCACAGTTTTTCACAGTCACGCTGCCTACTTCCGGAAAAATACGAATAATACTATGGAGCGGCCGGGGAGCGCTCCCTAGTCCCTAGTCCCTAGCGCAATACAAATAACTGAACACTTACCCAGGCAGCAGAACCACGTAGGAGGACATCCGACTCCGCAGGATGATGTTTCTTTGTGTGTTTCAGCAGCCGAGGACGATGATAATTTAGGCATGCAAAACTACACTCAGCTCCATCCTTGGTGAGATATCCGCACAAAATCTCCATTCTAGAGTTTGTTAACTTAGCCTTCTTTACTTTACTCATGATAAACAACACAGATCCTTGGAGCACCAAAAATCGATCTTATCGCAACAGAGACACCACCAACCAGCGCGAGACCAAAATGTCAAAGGAGGGCTTTGTCAACATTCGGAAACCTTGAACTTATAGTGATCGGGTACCATAAAAAGCAGACTCTGGAAGTCTTTACGCTTCATTGAGTTACATTCATTTTGTTAAATATGGCCTGAGAATAACTTTGAAATAATTTTATTAAAAGATATTGGAATATTTTGAAGTACAATTTGATGTCCTTTATTCGTATTATGCGTGATACAGAAATATACAACCTGTATCACTCTCTGTCGATTCATGTTGGCATTTTTTGCTACAATATTCTCCATCTCTGGTAGGTGTAGATTTCCTTAAAAGGTACGTTTAGTCTCTAGATCTTGCGAGAAACTTGTGATATTTGCCCACTTATGGTGATATTTTTCCCATTTCTCGCTAGCAACATATTACTTTCAAAATATCTCCAGAAAACAGAGATCAACCAGCCGTGAATATACAAAACAGCCCCATAAGTGTACAGGATCTACAACAAACAGAAAGTGACTCATTCAAGCATATACCGCAGTAATGATAGTGCAATTTTTATGTCTTGCCATTGGCCAGTTTTGCTACAAATCTTCGTTTGGTGTAACGCTGAATTGCTACTAACGACGTCGTCGAGTTGGCGTTATTTTTTACCCCTGGCCTACGGTCTTTCAGATGAGACCCATATCGGCATATTAAAAAACAAACAAAAAACATAATGAAAATCACTACTCTGTGTCATGTCAGACTGTCCGATTTTAAGTACCGTTTTCTTCTAAGCTTATAAATGGGTCGCACCAATTTTTTCCTAGTTTGTAGAGGACATTGTGGGCAATGTTATATGTAATAATTAGACAAATCAGAATGGCGTGGTTTTTGCTATTCAAATTTTAAGATTTCAGTTCAAGGTCAAATCAGGTCAAAGTGAATTGACCTTGGCTGTGGGAAATTCACATACAAATACGGTAAAAGGAGTAGATGGGGTCAAATGTCAAATCGATCAAAAACAGACCATTTTTTACCTCACGTTGCACTATGTGTAAAGTCATCGCATGAACAATGTTCATCGAATATATGCAAAATATATGTGCAAAATAAAGTTAGGCCTATTGCCTATTGCATGCATTTTGTTTCGTGAGACTGGGACAACAACTTGTGAAGTTATAAGCTCTTGAACTTTGTGATGTAAAGGTGGCCGTCCACTGCGCACACACGCCTAACGACCTAACGGCCGAATTTCAGGACGCGCCAACTACGCGCCGACTACGCGCCGACTACGCGCATAGTACCGGCCTAACGACCGAATTATGCACCGAATGTGAGACGCCATGATTGACCAAAAGTCCATTAAAATGCGCAAGTTTTAGGTATTACTGAAGTTAAAAAACGTTTTAGGTTAATTATTTATGCGTACCACGGAAATGTTAGTAATATTTAACACTAAAGCACGTGCAATAAGGCGAATACAAATTATAAATGCCTCAAAGCTTTTAAGTTCTTAAGTCGGCACTAAGGTCACGTAAATAAGCATAAATATAAACAAATCATTCAACGTTCTGTAAATTGGAGAATTAGGAGAAATAGGCGTGTACATTTGTGTTGCTGTGGCCACATGTTTGGAATAATTTCAGCAAAAATAAAGTAGCGTTCTACTACGGAGAAGACAGCTTCCGAAGATTATCGCCATAAATAACATTGTTGTTCACTACAATACAAAGTTTGAAGCCCTGGGAACACCAATGCTATGGTAGGGATGCGATATTTACCTACTTCACAGCGCGAAATGATGTACTTCTCGTAAAATTTGCGATAAGATATTTCAGGTGCAGCGTGCAGGTAAGCTTTCTTCACGCCTAACGACCGAAAAGTTCAGCATTTCCAACTTCTGCGCGCCTACTCAGCGCCGAATGACGCGCCGACAACGCGCCGAAAAAGTCAGCTGAACACGCCTAATCGCGCATTCGGTCATTAGGCGACAAGTCAGCGCGCTTCCAATAGGCTCCCATGTTAAATACAGCCGTTAGGCGATTAGGCGAGTGCAGTGGACGGCGACCTTTATGGGGTCAGATCAAAGTTCAATGACCTCTAGCTCAGTGAAACCCAGGTCAAATTTCCAAATCAAAGTATCTGAGATGGTTTTGCCCATAAACCTACATACAAGCAAAGTTTGAAGCAATCGGAGAGGGCGCTGTTTTTTGGTGATCGATTTGACATGGAATGCCCCGGAACACATTTCTCCATTGGGCGTCCTTTCCGCTCTCATTCCCTAAATCTAGGACAGGTACCTACCATGAATACCAAAAGATAGATCCTATAAAGACATAAATGCAAACATTCCTCATAGTAATATTTTAACTGAAGCATGTAGCTAACTCACCAGAGCTATCCGTGACCAGGTCCTTGTCCGCGCCGCCTTCAAGTGCTGCTGCCCGCATGCTGCTCACCAGAGCTATCCGCGACCAGGTCCTTGTCCGCGCCGCCTTCAAGTGCTGCTGCCCGCACCACAGTTGTATACGAACAATGGCGTCGAGTCGTTGCGCGCGATCGATGCGCGATGGCGTCTTTTCCCTCTTTTGGAGAGATTGAAAAATATAGGGAGTGCAGTTATTCCCGCTCCTTCTAAGAAATCCACCTGATTATACTACTCCTCCTTTTGGAGAGCAGAACTCTTCATTTCAAACTTCTGTAACCAGAGGTGAAAAACCTCGAGGCTGACGCCGACAAAGAGCCAGGCTAACTCACTTCCATTTTTTCGCGCTCTTATGGCAAATTACTATACAAATAAGATTTTTATCATGCCTCGGTGACTAACAACATTGATCGAAATCGGCACTCTGGCACATTTTGTAAACAAATGAGAGCAATGCTAGCATTGCTTTCTAGGAACTTGGATCCATAAGACCTGGATGCCTAGGATCATGACACGTCTGGACCAATGAGATGTACAGGGACGCGCAGTTGCTATGGTACACACTAAGATCTGGCTTATCTTCTCCTCTAGCATATGATGGTCTGCGAATTAAGAAACAACGATAAATGCATTTAAATTGCATTACTCAGAGCTTCAAAATTATATAATGATGCATTGGCTCACCATATCTATTGGCTGATTTGAAGACAAAATACATTTTTAGCTCTTTGTGGAGGAAAATTGATTTTTGCTTAAAATCAGCCAATAGAAAGGACAGGCCAATGCATCAATATGTCATTTTGAAGCTCTCAGTAATGTGGTTTGAATGCATTTATTGTTGTTTCTTAATTTGCAGTCAAACATCATACGCTAGAGGAGAAAATAAGCGGGACCATAGTGTGTGTTACTCCATTGCAGGTCCCTGTACCTACTAAGACTGCTATTATCATTTTGTTTTTTAAAGTACATTTACATGAAACAGGAGCACCGGACAAGTACAACCAAGTTGCTGGCAAATGTCACAAAAGTGCAGCCATTAATTACAATTTACATAAATTGCATAACTGCAGATGCCTACCTGGTGGTGCCGTGGTATTCTTGTCGCTGGCGCAACCCAGTTGTCGCAAATGGCATGCTTCCTAGACGGAGGCAGTTTCTTTTCACACTCCACGCCATGGCGACCAAATTCAAATATTTAGGGGAATGGAGGGATGACAAAATAGTTTGTTTTATCCAAAATTATAGAACGAAGTAGGTCTCCGGGTCTAAAAACATGAAAATAAGGTAAGAATTTCCATTTTTTTAGCTGGACACCTCCCATTCCATGATATCAGATCTGGCAACATGTCGTAATTTTGTCATCCCCCAACTCACTGAATTTGGCCACTATGCTTCAGCCACTTCAATTTACTATCAGGCTTACACTGACACTTTCCGACAGCCTTCTTAACAGTTTTCCCATGTCAATGTCAAGTTTTTTGGCTCAATATCAATATCCAGCAACACCATACCACGTCACCCAGGGGGTTGTCATCCCTTCAGCCGCCATAGGCTCAATTTGCTTTTTGCTGTGCAATAAAAAGAACTGCGTATGTCAATCAACCGAAAACCGTGACATGCGTGGTTCTTTCTTGGGCGTGACGTCATCTATGCGATTTTTTGGCGCACCGACATTTGTGGCGCGGCTTATATATGGCCTTTTAACCCGCGCACTGCAGGGGCTTTGCGCCGAACACGAACTGCAGGGGGGTTGATTCCCCCCCCCCCTGATATCTCGAAAACTACGCTACGTAGGAAGAAGCGGAAAACGGCATTTGATAGCTTGATACATGTTCTATCGAAAGTTTTAGTATTGTTTTAGGTCAGGTCAAAATTGAGGTCACCAGAGGTCATCAAAGGTCACATTTTCCAGTTTTTTGCTGCTTTAGTACATCGCTCCAGAAATTCCCATATACCTCAGAAACTATGCTAGTTACAAACAAACCGAAAAAATCGAACGCCAGCCAGTGACATTTGCAATCGCTGAGGTGTCCTCAAATTTGATCTCAGGTAAACATTTGAGGCTCCAGAGGTTAAAAAAGGGGGAAAAATACGTTTTTTTTTTGCTAAATCGTTTTTAGCTATTAACTTTTATGTAATAAAGATAACGGAAAACTGTTTACGCCATTGTGTTTATCTTGTCAAGGCGCCTTGAATGATGTACATGGTGACCTTGTTAAATTAACTTAAAAATGTGACCGAGTATGCTTTTTCGAGTATGCTTTAGATTCGTCTCATTGAGAGCCTTCGAATGCTACATTGCACGTCTCACAGCGATCATTGGTTCGGAAGATAACCAGGGGTGGGCGAAAAACGTCCCCTCCCCCTCAGCCAATGGAAGGTGGATGGAGACCCCATCCAATGCCGAGTCAACAGGCAATATTACATAAGTGTTGTTGGAGAACAATTTTCCAGCTTTCAATTTTCCTGGAGAACCTTAGTCTACTTTTACCACCCCTGAGGTCATATTGCATATAGGGCGACGCGACTCGACGAGACAAACACGTTGATGTCATTCGCACGTCTCTATCTGTATTATATGAAGAGTTATTGGCATAAAGTGCTGGTGACCTCAGATGATCTCAGCTGACGTTGCAGAGGTCACTGAGCAGCAATTGCACCTTGGTTATTAACCCACGCGGCGCTGGGGGGGGGGGGTAAGTTTTACCCCCCCTCCCGGATTTTCTCCTTAACTTGACAACTATGACATATATCAAAATGAAACTTTCGATACCTTATGGTACATCAATTCTACATCTTGTGTTACAATTTTTTTTTTAATTCGTGGGAATTTTGAGGAGATAATGACGTTTTAGTGACGTCATGTCATGTCATTTTTGGCGAAAAAACGTTAAATGTTTGAAAAATCTTAGAAAATAGCGTGTTGATGCAAATCGCAAATAAAAAGCGTCAACAGAAAGAAAATAACATTGTCTTTAACATGGCTATCTCAGATGTTCAAAATTTTGGGTTTTTGACCCCAAAAATGCAAAAAACTGATTTTTGGGGAAGAATTTCCACAAAAGTTTTGTTTTAAGATTTTCAAAAAACCGGAGGATATATTAGAGAACCGAGTATTAACGATGTTCAAACCAAATTTCAAAGCAATTTCTTTATTTTTGACTGACTTATGGCTCTCTAAGAATAAGTAACTCATGACGTTTTTTTTAAATTGCGTTTTTTGGCTTTTACTGACCAGATACAGACAAATAAATGCCACCACTGTATTTCGAAGACAAAACTACTCTAGAAACATGCAATGTTTATTTAGATTAATCAATTTCAAATTTTGACCTTATTGTGACCTGACCTTGACCTGAGGGCAATTATATGGTGTCAAGCTAGGAAAATGGCTGCTTCTATCGAATTATACGTGTAAAATAACCCATACAACATGTGTCGCATGGCTTTCGTAGACCTGTGACCTTTTGTGACCTGACCTTGACCTTGACCTTTGCTTAAAATTTCACTTTTACTTATGCGGGAGATGCATTGTACATTTGGGAGCACTTTGTGAGATAATAGTTGCAATACAAGGCTTTGGATGGAAAGTATAGCCCAAAAACCCAAATACTTACATTTTGACACTTGACCTGACCGTGACCTGACATGTGACCTTATGTTAATATTTTCGGGCATGCGTTAGATTCTTCTCACTGAGAGCTTTCGATCCCCGCCTTGCGCATCTGCGGTTATTGGTTCGGAAGATACGAGGGGGGTAAAATTTACCCCCCCCCCCCCCCCCAGCGCCGCACGTTCGGATGGAGACCCCAGCGCCGCGCGGGTTAAGAATGAGCTAAAGTAACATGATTATGCAATTATTGATCTGATCTAATGTATATTCTCTGAATAGGAAGCATTTTGATATTTTTCCATTGACTTATAATGGGGAGCCCGAGGAGGTCACGAAATGTACCTGACATTAGTTACCGATATAACAAATTCGAGATAAACTAATTTTAGGTTCTTATGACCTTATGCAATCCTGTATGTTTCAAATACATCGTACGAACGCTAACTTCGGCACTGCCACAAATATGTTTTGGAGGTAAGGTCACTTGACGTAATCTGGTGACCTGACATGAGATGACCTGATGTCAACACTTTTACATAATATGGGAAATTGTTTCCCCAACAACTGTGACAAATTTAGCGGCGCTGTACGCCGCCGTTATTTCGCTATCCTAGAAAAACCTTAGGGGGCGTGTAAACGCGCCCCCCCACACTCCAGCCCGGTACGGCGCGGGTTAACTTCGCCCCCCCCCACACCCCACCCCGGTACGGCGCGGCTTAACTTCGCCCCCCCCCCCCACCCCGGTACGCCGCGGGTTAACTTCGCCCCCCACACCCCACCCCGGTAAGGCGCGGGTTAACTTCGCCCCCCCCCCACCCCACCCCGGTACGGCGCGGGTTAACTTCGCCCCCCCCCCACACCCCACCCCTGTACGGCGCGGGTTAACTTCGCCCCCCCCCCACACCCCACCCCGGTACGGGGCGGGTTAACTTCGCCCCCCCCCCCCACATCCCACCCCGGTACGGCGCGGGTTAACTTCGCCCCCCCCCCACCCCACCCCGGTACGGCGCGGGTTAACTTCGCCCCCCCCCTACCCCACCCTGGTACGTTGCGGGTTAACTTTCTGTCAAGCAGAAGACATTTGTGACAGAAAAGTTTTGAAAGAGGGCCAGTAGCCGGCCCGCCGAAGCCATTACAATGCCGGCCTATCCTTGTGCGTCTCGTCCCTCGACTGCGTCTCTATAAGCTGCGATATAAAAACAAAATACCGATAGGTATGCGTTGAGCGTTGTATGCGTTGTTTGAAAATAATGTGCACAAGTATAATTCAGCAATGTGTTCATTGTCTTAGCGCAGGACTTGGTATCTCACCGCTCGTCTTCGTGGCCACGTGTGCGTCTTGGTATCTCACCGCTCGTCTCCGTGGCCACGTGTGCGTCTTGGTATCTCACCGCTCGTCTTCGTGGCCACGTGTGCGTCTTGGTATCTCACCGCTCGTCTTCGTGGCCACGTGTGCGTCTTGGTATTCTCACCGCTCGTCTTCGTGGCCACGTGTGCGTCCTTTGTATCTCACCGCTCGTCTTCGTGGCCACGTGTGCGTCTTGGTATCTCACCGCTCGTCTTCGTGGCCACGTGTGCGTCCTTGGTATCTCACCGCTCGTCTTCGTGGCCACGTGTGCGTCTTGGTATCTCCACCGCTCGTCTTCGTGGCCACGTGTGCGTCTTGGTATCTCACCGCTCGTCTTCGTGGCCACGTGTGCGTCTTGGTATCTCACGCTTCGTCTCCGTAGGCCACGTGTGCGTCTTGGTATCTCACCGCTCGTCTCCGTGGCCACGTGTGCGTCTTGGTATCTCACCGCTCGTCTTCGTGGCCACGTGTCGTGCGTCGGTTGGTTAGCCGTCCTCAGCGGTCGACTGTGAATTCGCTGACCCATAACCCATTGCCGCTTTTGTTGAAAGGCGTTTTTTTTCTGGTCGGTATTTGTTGCATAGTTTAAATTTGGGCAGTAGACACTTTGGCTTCTAAAATGTAATTATATACAGAACAGCCAGTTGCTACAAATATGTGTGCGCCAAGCTGCCCCCTCTAACGGACTCTTCTAACCCTCCTCTAGTCCCCCTCTAACGGACTATGCAGATAATTTCTTTAGTGTGATAAAATGATCGTCTTAAAGGAAATACCTTCGGAAATTTTACGGAAAAAATACCTTCGGTTCACCTTCGGAAATTTTTCAGAACACGATTTTATTATATTTTTTAATACAGTTTCTTTTTGTCTTTCA
>JAXIVJ010003484.1:0-82500 GCA_036785665.1 Chirona hameri | reverse complement strand
CCGGAACACCCGCAGATGGATATAAATCACAGATAGCGGCGGTGTGGTCTGTTGGGCGGACGGGAGCGGATCTGCGACCCTGTTACCGCCGACAGGGGGCTGTGAGGGAGCGGATCTGCGGCCCTGTTACCGCCGGCAGGGGCTGTGAAGGAGCGGATCTGCGGCCCTGTTACTGCTGACAGGGGGCTGTGAGGGAGCGGATCTGCGGTCCTGTTACCGCCGACAGGGGCTGTGAAGGAGCGGATCTGCGGCCCTGTTACTGCTGACAGGGGGCTGTGAGGGAGCGGATCTGCGGTCCTGTTACCACCGACAGTGGGCTGACAGGGGGATGTGAGTTACCGCTGACAGAGGGCTGTGAGTCACACAGGGGAACAGTGATGGACGCTAGAGCCAGACGTGTGTGTGTGTGTGTGTGTGTGTGTGTGTGTGTGTGTGTGTGTGTGTGTGTGTGTGTGTGCGGGTGCGGGTGCGGGTGCGGGTGCGGGTGCGGGTGCGGGTGCGGGTGCGGGTGCGGGTGCGGGTGCGGGTGCGGGTGCGGGTGCGGGTGCGGGTGCGGGTGCGGGTGCGGGTGCGGGTGCGGGTGTGGGTGTGTGTAGGTGTGTGTAGGTGTGTGTAGGTGTGTGTAGGTGTGTGTGTGCACGACTTCTATAAATGGGTCCTGGATCCAAGAAGAGCTTTCTACCAAAATTATATAACGGGTTTTAGGATCCTATAACAGGATCTCACGATAGAATGGGACCGTGGATCCTGGATTCTAGATTCAAGATCCCAGTCGATATCTGGATGACGTTTTTCAGCATATCTCTGTTCCCATATAATCCCGTTGTTAAATTGATTAAGATCTTGGATCCGACTGCACATCGAAAATACATTATACCGAGCTTGCATTACGCCATCGTTTTTACGCTTTGCCACATGATAATGTATATTCTTACCACGGCAAGCGGTATTACAAGTTTCGCTGAAATGGAGGCAGTGTATCGCTCAGCCATAGCCCCCATAGCGGCATTACAAGTTTCGCTGGAATGTCGAGGCAGTGTATCGCTCAGCCATAGCCCCCATAGCAAACCTGCATAGCGCCCCCAAGAAAGAACTTGTGTCAACACTTGGTGGTGCGCATTCATCCCATAACACGCGTCACCTCATTTTCTTTACACTGCCCTATTGGTTTCTTTATCCCTTTCCTTGTGCCAAAAGGGACATTTAAGACCCCGGCCCGCGCTTTAGGACTCTTCCAGAGGAGGAAAGTATGTGACACCATTTTACGAGCACTTTCAGCCGAAGCAAATGTCGCCACATACTAGGCGATCAACTAACCCTTCTCTGGGGCTCTAAAACCGCCTGATGTTAAGCCAGCCACTCAGCCACTGGCCACTTTAGAGACTGCTGTGCGGAAATCTTGCATTCCTTGGGACATTTTCAAACCGCAGTGGGAAACCAGTTGCCCCAAAAGTGCGGCTTGACGCGTCGTTGATTGTTGATCAATGATCTCAGATACGCAAGTATCGACTCCTAACATTTATAATGCCCCGCGGCCATGCATAGGATAAAAACCACAGACCAACGTCAACGGCTGACTTTGAACCAGTCGAGCCGTGATTCTGCCGCCTCGGGTGCCGCCGGACCTTCGTGGAGCCAGCTGTCCGGCCCGCCGTCCGGCCCGCCGGGCGCCGGGGTCCTCAGGTGCCGCCGGACCTTCGTGGAGGCTGGAGCCCGCCGGGCGCCGGGGTAACGAGGGGTTACCGGAGGAATGACGATGACTAGAGGTTACCTGGGAGTAACCACAGTCTGACGGACGCTTCACGGGGCCAAATTACCGGTAAGCTGACCACCGATGGATTTAGAGAAGGGTGCCGGGTGCCAGCTCAGGCCTCCAGGCAGCATTGATTGCGATGTGGTGGCATTTTGGCCAGGAGGCTCGTATTAAGGGCTAGGTGGTCCGGGCACAGGTGCTGGTTCTCTGAGGTGGCGCCTATCAGACAATTAAGGGTGTCCCATAACCTTGGAATACAAACAAGTTGTCCAGCTCAATTATGCCGTGGGAATAACTCGGAAATGTACTATTGGGAGTTCAGAAGGCAGAAGCTGTCGATGTTTTACCAGCAATGCAGCTTCTGCTCTGCTGAAGCAAAGGGTTCCGAAGTAGCCTTCACAGACTGACTGGGCCCCAATCGCCGATACGTGGTGTAAACAGTGGAGCGAAATTCGCATGAAACATGCAAGTTTCGTCATTAGATGCCTTCATGCTAATGTTATCACACAGCTATCATGTCACTGTCAAGCACAGCCAAATTCGTCGTCACACATCAAAGAGGAGCTCTGCATATACAGTCATCTGCACCTATCTGCTGGGAATTGTAGAATGGGCCACCCCTTTCGGCCATAACAGTGTCAGACACTGGGGACTGGGGAGCATGACTGGCAGCCTTTAACTGGAAATTTGCCGTTGTGCATCTGCTGCATGTTCGTCGTCAGTGCACGTGCACGTTAACATGTGAACTATGCAACATTTCATGGAACCATATGTTTAACACCTACGTCTCCCAATCTCCTTAAACTTTGTTCTTTGTAGACCCTATCATCACGGTTTGCTTCGTGTCGCTGTCGTGTTTGTGTCTCATCGATCACCGTCCGGAAAAGGAGTCGTACTCCCACACTCACACAGATTCCACCCGGCCGGGCCAGGGAGACGGTCTCAGCCCGAGATGAATCGATGATTCGGCTAACTTTCCCTGCGATGCGATATTTTTCTCTGCAGCCATTTGACGAAGAAAAACAGCTCTCTCTCGCCTTCTGCAGGTCGATGGGGCGCGTACAATGGCGCTCTTTGTTCGCCCTATTGTCGCAGACCGGGCAATGCAGCGCCGTGAGCGCCGGCCAATCCGAATTCAATCACAACACATCACCGGGCTTTATCGGCCCGCACGGCCACGATGAACGACGTCAGCCGGCTGTGAAGCATCCCAGCGACAGCCGTCTGGAGTCGCTGAGCAGTCAGATGACGGACACTGATCGGCGCGCCGCGCGCCACAGACAGACCAACTCTCACAGTTCGAGACTGGTCCAATGCATGCACACTGGTACCGTACGAACGGACATTATATGTGGTAATTTGCTTTGCTAATCGATGGATAAATAACATGCAACAGCAAAGCATGCAATGCTTCACGCCAAACGAATATTTATGACAAAATTACGCCTCTTGAGCGGCGTGCGGTCGGAACTGATGTATAAGTATCTGGCTGGCGTACTGATCAATGGTGATCACCGGTCAGGAATTCGCCACACATTATTCACAACCCATCTGCTTATCACTCTCACGGGCTGGACAACGCAGCCCCGTCCAGCGATTAGCCCCCTGACAGGCCGGTGGGCGTTCTATTGATGACGTCACATCAGTCTGCGGCTGAAGTTCTGCCGTGCAGGGTATTTCGTGGGATATTTAGCCCTGCAAAATACCCATGGCCGTGGTCGAAACGGCCATATTTCAACTAAGCATTGCTACTACCACTGCGAACTTTACGCATACGATCCTCCGTTCCGGAGATCTTCAAATCGGCTGACTCGTAAACCAGAACTGTTGAATGTGCGCGAAGTTAGCGACTTATTCAGCGACTTATTCAGCGACGAATTCATATTTGGCCCAAACCTCTGCCCAAAGTCAATTATGGCACACTGATCACGAATATGACCTTCAATTTGCTGTTCAAGGTCATCTTCAAGGTCAAATTAAATGTCAAAGGACGGGGTTACCGCATAACGTTCCGAATGTATTGCCGGATCCTTTCCAAAGTGGTCTCAGACGATAGACAGGGTCCATATATAACATCCATCACCGTGACCTGACCCGTGACCTTTGACCTTGGAGGTCAAATTCGAGTTCAAAGGACGGGGTAACGCATAACGTCCCAAATTTATTGTCATATCCTTCTGCTTCCAAAAGTGGTTCCAAATGATAGACAGGGTCCATATCTAACGTACGTCATCGTGACCTGACCCATGACCCTTTACCTTGTAGGTCAAATTCGAGGTCAAAGGACGGGGTATCGCATAACGTCCCGAATTTATGGCGAGATCCTTTCCAAAATGGTCCCAGATGATAGACAGGGTCCATATATAACGTCCGTCACCGTGCCCTGACCCGTGACCTTTGACCTTGGATGTCATATTTGAGGTAAAAGGACGAGGTACCGCATAACATCCCGAATTTATTGCCGGAACGTTTCTAAAGTGGTCCTAGATGATAGACGGGGTCCACATCTAACGTCCGTCACCGTGACCTGACTGACCCCATCCTTTCACCTATAATTTTACCTCCAGTCAGAGGTCAAATCCTCCAATTGGAGGTCAAATTCGAGGTAAAAGGACGGGGTCAGGTCAAGGTGACGGATGTTAGATGTGAACCCTGTCTATCATCTGGGATCGCTTTTGGAAGGATCCAGCAATAAATTCGGGACGTTGTTGGGTACCCCGCATGGGCGTAACCACCACTAGGGACGGAGGGGGCGCGTCCCCCCCCCCACATTTTCGGATTTTAACATTACGCCTATGGGCGTTGCATGGAAAGAATCGACTTCAAAGTGCCTCCGTTCCCCCCCCCCCCCCCCCCCCCCCCCCCCCCCCCCCCCCCCCCCCCCACACACACACACACACACACACTTTCGGAAGGTGGTTACGCCCATGGTACCCCGTCCTTTTACATTTAATTTGACCTTGAAGATGACCTTGAACAGCAAAATGAAGGTCATATTCGTGATCAGCGTGCCAGAATTGACCTTGGGCCGAGGTTGGGCCAAATCTGAATCCGTCGCTGAATAGTCGCTGAAAAAATCGCTAACTTCACAGACGTTCAAGAGTTCTGGTTTACGCGTCAGCCGATTTGAAGATCTTCAGAACGGAGGATCGTAGGCGTAAAGTTCGCAGCGGTAGTAGCAATGCTTGGCTGAGATATGGCCGTTTCCACCACGGACATGGGGTATTTTCCAGGGCTAAATATCCCACTAAATACCCTACGGCGGAAAACAGTTGTCTGGTGTATATACGCGCCGCCGCCGCCGCCGGCCGGTCGGCCGCGCTGGCCGCGGCGGTCAACAATGGAGGGCGTGCACCGCCGACGGCCGCTATCACGGCATTCATCACGCGCCGCTTTCAATCGAGATCGTATCGCGAGACAACAATGTTGTAAAACATGGGACAGACAAGGTAACCCGCCCGGTGGCTGCCAGTCGGCAGATGGACGATTAGCGGCGTCCCACCCATAGAGCGAGCACGCCGACGAAAAACGGGCGACGGCGTCTCATCGATAGCTTTGTTGCCCGCTACTGTGACGCTGGGAAGGGGGGAGGTTGCAGTGGTGATGGCTAGACAAAGGTGGAGTCGCTTCGTTTGTTATCCAGCAGTATCCAGCAAGAAATATAATTCAGATTTGTAATTGCTTCTCTCTGAGAATGTCACAAACACGCACGTCGTGGACGACAGCTATTTTGGTCAAAAATAATACAATATCGTTTTTTGCATGTCACTGCGCAAGCTGAGTTCTTAAAGGGAAGTGTCGACCTTTAGATTCGAGCGAATGCTATACAATGACTAAACAGAGTACGCAGATAAAGATTCTGCTATTAATTTGTCATAAAAACCGGGAACTGTGGAGATATTAATTAAATAAAATAGTATACAACATGACGTCATTTTCCGATAAAGTCACAAACGCGTCACACCTCCCGATTTTATGGTGAATCGAATTAGGTAAACAGTGCCGCTGTATGTGCGCCGCCGGTTTTATAATGCACACCGTAAGATACACCCACAGGTACGCCATCTGGTAGCACTCTTCTGTGACGTCACATGGATTCCATTTTTTTTGTCTGTGTCAACGAACGGAAAAACGGTTATTTTCCTCAAGTCTTTCCTGAAGAACAAATTCACTTCCAAAGTAGAAACCAGAAACACCTTTTGGAAGTTTTAAACATGAAGGAAGCAGATCAATCCCGAGGCCAATACTAACGCTCCCCCCCCCCCCCCCCCCTGTAGCTCAGCTGGGAGAGCGCCGGGATTCTGGCCTCACCCGGTAGTGGCAGCCCGGGTTCGAGTCGCTTCGGCGCTCGCTATTTGCCCCTGACTGGGATGGCCTGTGGCCGGTGGCAGCGGTCGCACTCAAGGTCAGGTGACGTCAGAGGGCGGGGCGGACCGTGTCCAGGTATGTCGGGCACGTAAAACTTTCGCATCTAAATTCTGCCGGACGCCAGGAATTGCTTGATCGGGTGGTGGGGTCAGGGCCTGCGCAACAAGCTATGCTTAGCGCGGGGCCTGACCTCGGAAATCCATCCATTCAAAAACATTCGGACTAAATATATTAATTTAGAAAAAAACGCTACGTGACGTCACGGCTGCCCGTGGTGGGCCATCCGTCATTCCCGGAAAACGCCTTCCGCTGCATTTGTTAGTGAGTTGATTTGCATTGAATATTTATTTGTTTGTTCTCGACAAGATTATCCCATTGCTGAGTCAGAGTAAGTGATCTTTGTTGCATGTTGTGTTATTTGTTATGCATGCTAAAACTAAGCAATATATGTAAGCTTCATTTGTGACCTGCTGAGTAGTGTATACAAAGGTAGTGTATTTCACATTCCAGATTCAATACCTGCTCATTCCTAATTTGTATGAAATTGAGGCATACTAGTCATACTAGTGACATATGATCACACATATTTTGCATGCGGTTTTGTAAAAGCAGACTTGACGTGCTTCAGAATCAGGCATGATATGATACTGACAATTTGTGGTCATTGTTACCTTTACGCAGCCAGGCTCAGTTGAGTCAGAGGCGGAACTTTTTGTTTTTCGTTGGGGTTGTAATTGAATCGGCCCCCGGGGGTTAGGAAGGGGGGGGGAGGGTAGTAAAAGCGAATAAAAAACGAGAATGTGCAAAATTGAAAATAGTTAAACACCATAGAATTAACATAGGGTTTAGTATCTGTTTGATTTTCACAAACAGTTTACAGATGACTGTCGGCTTGAGGGAACCTCGGCCGGCTTGAGGGGCCCTTGGTCGGCCTGAGGGGGGTCCAGTCGGCCTGGCGAGCTCTTCTTCGGCCTGGAGAGGCCTCTGTCTGCCTGGACTGACCAATCATCAACCCATTGATGATTGGCTACGGAAAGATCGCTGTACATTCTGCACGTATACACCATACAGTAACTGGATGTCCGGATCAACAGCAACGAAATGAGAGAAAGAATCTCGCGCACGACAATCTGAAGCTCACTTAACATGGAAGCATCAGCGCCAGCTTCACATGGAGAGTAAATCAACAATCATCACCACCTATACTTGGCTACATGCAGGCACCTATACATATAGTCTTTCTAAGTAATTCTGGGATAACGTGTTGTATTGTTGGATTTTAAATGCTGTTTTATGGCAAACGTGACAACATTTTAAAGTTTCTCCTTTTCTGTGCTCATATTTATGAATTGTTGTGCTACACCACCAAAAGCCAGCCGCCACTTTCCCACAAGTCAGGGGTGGGGTGCGTCTGCACGTGCGCACGTTCCCACCCCTATTCTATATCTCAGGAATGGCTGAGCCGATTGTGTTCAAATTTAGTATGTGGTTGGGAACCTCTTAGCCGCCACCTTCCCACAAGTCAGGGATGGGGTGCCCCTGCACGTGCGCATGTGCCATACGCGTACCCAAATGGGGGGGGGGGAAGAGACGGGGCAATTGCTCCCCCCCTAAAGGTCCGTACGTGCCCCCTTGGCCGTATGCGCCCCTTTGGAAATAGGGCCAGAAGGGCCCTATTTCGAGAAAAAAATGAATGGTTTTTATATTTGTTGTTGAAAATATGTCCCTCTAAAAATATAGTGGGCCAAATCCGGTGAGTTTTTTTTGTGGGGGTACCTTATGCCCCCTGATAAAAAATATTGCCCCCTCCTGGAGTGAATCGCAGAAGCTACTTTCTCGAATACAGGGGCGGATCCAGCCGCTCAGTTTGGGGGGGGCAAACATTTTCGGCTTTCAGCAGGCACGTAGCCAGGATTGTTCTCACTGTTGTTGACCGGGGGAGGGGAGGAGAGGAGAGGAGAGGAGAGGAGAGGAGAGGAGAGGAGAGGAGAGGAGAGGAGAGGAGAGGAGAGGAGAGGAGAGGAGAGGAGAGGAGAGGAGAGGAGAGGAGAGGAGAGGAGAGGAGAGGAGAGGGAGGAGAGGAGAGGAGAGGAGAGGAGAGGGTCGTCAGAGAATCTCATTTTATCTAGTGTAAATTTGGTTTGCTGTGTGGGGGGGGGGGGGGGGTGGAGTGGAGTGGAGTGGAGGGGGAGGGGCATGTCCCCCGTGCCACCTCCCCATTTGGCTACGTAGTAGTACGTACCTGGCCTTCAGATACCCAAATTTCGTTGTAAAAACTCATAATTTAAAACAAACATAGTTTGAATAGCATGACAGCATGACGTCGAGAGCCGATGACTGACAAGCACCGGTTTTGGAGACGGCCGTGTCATAACTGATAACGGTACCACACAAACGGTATGATGTAAAGAAGTAACGCCTAAGCATATATCAAATACTTTATCGACCTGAAATATGCTGACGCAAGTTCTAAAGATGATATTGAATGGACATAGAAATTTAAGTGTTATTTATTTAACCAAAGGTAGGAATGAGCCTGCTTCAAACGAGGACGTTTGGCGTCTCCGTTATCGTTTTGTCACAGCTCTCCGTGCACCGACGAGCGGTAAATGCGCGGAACGCTAGCCTGTTGTTTACCGGGTCAGGTTTGTAGCCTAATTTCACTTTTGTTACATAGAAATAGGATCATAAGACGACCAAATGAACCGTGTGCACAAATATGGATAACCATAACGTGGTATAACATATCACCTCCAGAAAATACGGTTAGACATTTAGCGTTCGTACGATGCTTTTCCTTTTTCATAAAAGAATTGACGACCCACTTGGTCGTCAACTTCTATGGAGCGCCACTCGCCAGCGAACACATTGGTCATATTAGCGCCCAGGGGCCATAGCTCTACCGGGGTTCGAAACACGGGCTCCCCACGTGAGAGCTCCCCACGTCTTAACCACTCGGCTATTACGCCCTCTTAGCCTTCGTACGATAATTTAAAGTGCTTAGTCACTAAATTATCAAAATACGACGGACTTGTAGCGTAGCTCCGTGCTACGGACTTGTAACACGGAGCTACGCTACCATCACGAATATGAGCCTCTCCGCGATCTGGATGTCACTTACTGCCACGTCGTCACCAAGAGTGGTAAGTGATTCAGATACTCGAAGATGAAAACGATGATTATTAGAACGTTAGCCCTTTAACAAAACTGAATATCTCACTGGACATATAATCTAGGAATATCTTTATGAACATACGAAATACAACCAGAGCTAAAACGTTATCTTCAACGAAAGTATATAGTATATACTATATATGAATGTATTTGTGTAAAATATTCAAAGAAGGATTTGGCATGAAACTCTTCGTACCACAACTGGTATCACTGTCCCGGCTGGATGTGCTAAAATGGATGAATGTGAATGCGTTTGAGGTTCAAATTTCACTTTTTCCATATGTTTGGTGACGGTGGGCGTTAATCGGTAAAGCGCACAAACAAGATACGTGCTGATCCAGTGGCAGCTGGCAAGGATGTGATAGGATCGTCTCAAGCAAAATGTGGAAAACGAGAAAGTGCACATTTCCAGCTTTAATAACATCAATTTATAACATCCGTGCATGCTGGTAGGGTACATCCCCAGGACGACTTGGCTGAGAGGACGGAGTAGGTTGAAGGGCGCGGGTCACAAAATATCAGAGCAGGTTGCAGCTGCTCTGTGCCCCGGCCGGCGGTCATGCACGTATCCGCATGCTGTGGAGAACCAAAGCGTTACGAATGAGGCTTTCAAAAATTCAGTTTTGGAGATGGCTCGTCAGCGGCCGTTTGATTATCCTACTGACAATGGTAAGACAAAACATTCTTGCGGAGTTGTAGGTTGTTATGATTGTGTACGCCACAACGTACTCGTACTGAAAGGAAATCGCTATATATGGAAAGGGTGGGAGGACAAGCAATGTCAGATAGTAATATACGTCATACGAGATGCAGTAAATCCATACCTGCGTACTGGCATTTGATGCAAAATATACCGACAGTGACAACAGTGATGTGGCAATGGTGCGTAGGCACGCAATCCGAATACATTGCCAGTATCGGGATATTCAGACTGCAGTGAGTAGAGTTAATGCCAGCGTTGATAACAGCGAAACGTTACCAATTGCAACTCGGTACGCTACATCTCTTGAATGGTGCTGCACGTAGTCTGGACCATATTTTTCAAGATTTCCTGGATCTCTACTGACCATGTACCGACAACAGTTGGACGGATACATCAGTCGGGGATTGTCACAAGGCAACGCAAATATTAACATCTTCCGAAGCATAAACGTAACAGACCTATTACAGTCGCTCGGCTTTACTTCGTTATTAATTATATATTACATATATATATATATATATATATATATATATATATATATATATATATATATATATATATATATATATATATATATATATATATATATATATATATATATATATATATATATATATATATATATGTATGTAATATATGTATATATGTATATATGTATATATGTATATATGTATATATGTATATATGTATATATGCATATATGCATATATGCATATATGCATATATGTATATATGTATATATGTATATATGTATATATGTATATATGTATATATGTATATATGTATATATGTATATATGTATATATATGTATATATGTATATATGTATATATGTATATATGTATATATGTATATATGTATATATGTATATATGTATATATGTATATATGTATATATGTATATATGTATATATGTATATATGTATATATGTATATATGTATATATGTATATATGTATATATGTATATATGTATATATGTATATATGTATATATGTATATATGTATATATGTATATATGTATATATGTATATATGTATCTATGTATCTATGTATCTATGTATCTATGTATCTATGTATCTATGTATCTATGTGTGTATGTGTGTATGTGTGTATGTGTGTATGTGTGTATGTGTGTGTGTGTGTGTGTGTGTGTGTGTGTGTGTGTGTGTGTGTGTGTGTGTGTGTGTGTGTGTGTGTGTGTGTGTGTGTGTGTGTGTGTGTATGTGTGTATGTGTGTATGTGTGTATGTGTGTATGTGTGTATGTGTGTATGTGTGTATGTGGGTATATATAGTGTATAATTATTATATAATATACTTATTATAAAACTATTACAATTATGGAGCCATTTTGTACGTTTCATACAGGAAAAAATACCCAAAATATTTGTTTCCCAATTTCCTTCTTTCACCCCATAAAATTGACAAATTACTAGTTAACTGAAATTGATAGGTAAACATTGACTGGTCATATCATTCGTTTTTGTTTAAAGGACAGCAACATAATTTCGAAGCCGTAAAATGTTAAATTGTCGCCATCGGTGGCCAATTCAAAATGCATTGGAAAACATGTTCCACATACATCATTTTCACATGACAGCCGGAGTCGGCAAAATTTAACTGACTCCGACTCCGGCAAAAATTACCGACTCCGATAGACTTAGGTTCCGACTCCGAGTCTGCAAGACTGCTTCCGACCGACCAATGGCTCTCTCATCCCGTTTAAGGGCTCTCCAGAATGACTCGAGAGTTTTCTCAGACTTGCACAGGACCCTCTCAGGTCTGACAATGACCCTCTTAGACCAGCGTAAGGCCCTCTCAGATCAGACGGTGGTCATCTCTGGTCGACCGATGATCCTCTCAAATAATCGGAGGGTCATCTCTCAGGGACTTAGGGCTCTCTTAGGCCGGAATAACGCCCCCCCCCCCCCCCCATGGGACGATTGAGGGTCATTTCTGACTGGCAAACGAACCTCTCAGACAGGCATAGGACCCTCTCAGGCCTGACAAAGGTCATTTCAGAACGACAAGGAGCCTAAGGCTCTAAGGTCTGTAAAATACTGTCTCAAACCAACTGACGCCCTCTCAGACCGCCGGCTTCTTTCCGGCCTAGACAATGACCCTCTAAGACCAGTCTGGGGCCCGCTCAGACCTGGCAAGAGCCACTCGAGTCGACCGATGGCCCCCTCAGGCCGACTGAGTTCTCATTCAGGCCGACCAAGGGTCCCTCAAGTCGACCGAGAGCCCCCTAAGGCCGACAGAGGAGCCCCACAAGCACACTAGGGACCCCTATAGGCCGACCGAGGGCCCCTCAGGCCGACCGAGGGCCCCTCAGGCCGACTAAGGGCCCCTCAGGCCAACCGAAGGCCTCCTCAAGCTGACCTAAGGCCCCTCAAGCCGAACAAGCACCTCCTCAAACTGACCGAAGACACCTTAGACCGAATAAAAAGGGCATTATCTAGTCGACCAAGCCGACCGAGGACCCTTCAAGCCGACCGAGAGCCCCCTAAGGCCGTCAGAGGACCCCCTCAGGCAGACCGTGACCCCTTCAGGCAGACCGATGGCCCCTTCAGGCAGACCGATGGCCCCTTCAGGCAGACCGATGGCCCCTTCAGGCCGCCTGAGAGCCACTCAGGCCGACCAAGGACCCCTCAGACCGAAAGTGGGCCTGAGAGTGTGCCTGAAGGACCCCTGAGAGCTCAGGCCCACTCAGGGCCCCTCACGCCGACCGAGGTCCTCTCAGGCATACCGAGGGCCACTCAGGACGACTGAGGCCCCTCAAGCCGTCAGAGGGTCCCGCAGGCCGACAAAGAGTCCATCAGGCCGAGCAAAAGCTCAAGCCGACCAAGGGCCCCTCAAGCCGGCCGAGGTTCCCTCAAGCCGACCAAGGGCATCTCAAGCTGACCGAGGGCCCCTAAAGTCGACCGAGGGCCCCTCAGGCCAACTAAGCTCCCATCCAGGCCGCCCGAGGACCCCGCCAGGCAGACATAGGCCTCCCCAGGCCGAAGAAGAACTCGTCAGGCCGACTGGACCCCCTCAGGCCGACCAAGGGCCCTCAAGCCGGCCGAGGTTCCCTCAAACCGACCGAGGGCCCCCCTAGTCGACCGAGGGCCCCTCGGGCCGATCAGGCCGACTGAGCCCCCCCCCCCTCCTCAGGCCGGCAGGGGAACCCTCAGGCCAAACAATGGCTCCTTGGGCCGACTGGAACCCCCTCAGGTGGACGAAGGACTCCCTCACGTCGACGGAGTGCCCCCTCAGGTCGACCGAGCTCCCCTCCAGGCCCAACGAGGCTCGCTCAGGCTGACCGAGGGCTCGTCAGGTCAACCAAGGACCCCCTCAGGCCGACCTCGGTTAACCTCCTGGAAGAGCCATGGACCCTAGGCCCCCTGGCCACGATGACCCGATGCCCTTTGATGGCTCGATCCCCTCGATGTTCCCCCGTTTCAAACTAATATTTTAGCACGGATGTTGAATATTTAGGATATTGCAATACCAGGGAGCCGAAAAGGCTGCATTAACTATCAGCCTTATTCTAGGCAAACAATAAATTTACAACAAATTCCATTGAACACCATTTAAATAGAGCACTCCGATCGCTAATTCGTCATGCTCCACCACCGCTTTTCGCTAATCTGAACGCTTGAACCTTGTATCTACAGACTTGTTAGCAGAAGAGGATCCATGCTACCAACTTACCCATTATATCATAATCGAAAAGCAGTCGCAAATGGCATCACAATGCTCGTATACTTCTAAGATGGAATATTCCTAAGATGGAATCACATCTTGATATGATGAAATACGCAAAATACAAATAAAAACAGAACAATCTGTACGGGTAGTCCTTGAAATTTTGGAGGGGCACACATTTTGGAAAACATTGGGGGGGGGGGGGGGCTCGGGCCCTCCCAAAGAGATATAAAGTTCCGCCCCTGCTTCCTGCCTTGGACATGGATCAAACTACTGATTATCAATCAAACCGGGAATCACCTTCTTGTAAAGGCGGGATAACACCAGGACGTCATATGAGTCATATGAAAGCCATCAATACATCGGTGATTACGTGCGAGCGCTTCGAGCTCGTTCGTCCTTCCGTGAAGTAGGAGAACAATCGGAATATGAGTGACCGGGCCCGGCCCGTGGCGACGCTTTTCAGAAGCTCATATCTCTGTAACCGCACGTCCGATTGACAAGCAGGCTTCTTTGCTGAGTAGCCTAATCCACCCTATACCCCTGTTTGGGACCAGTGCCGAATCACGTGGGTAACTATCACTGCGCGTGGAGCGTGCCGCGTGAGGAGTGTTGAAAAGTGCTTTCTCGCAAAAACTCCGCAACGGCTGGGCCGATTGTGTGCAAATTTGGTGTGTGGTTAGGGACCCGTCAGCCGCCGCCTTCTCACAAGTCAGCGGTGGGGTGACTGCACGTGCGCACGTGCACACCTCTATGCTATATATCAGGAACGGCTGAGCCGATTGTGTTCAAATTTGGAGTGTGGTTAGGGATCTATCAGCCGCCACTTTCCCACAAATCAGGGATGGGTGCCTCTGCACGTGCGCAAGTGCGCACCCCTTTTTGTAGCTCAGAAACTACTTGCCCGATCGAGTTGAAATTTGGTGTGGTGTCAGGCAACAGTACTAGGAAAGCAGCACCCTTATGCGTGACATACCAACCACACCATACATTTCCTTCGCGCTCACTCGTTCATCGCCAACTACGGCGCCTTACTGGTTATGATTGTTATTGACAAATCCGTTGGTGATTGTGCGTACCGTTCGCAGTATTTATTTACTTATGCATTTACTGGCAATGTTGGGGTTGTAATGTTCATAATTGGGGTTGTAATTTTTGAGGATGCAGTTGTAGCTACAACCCCGAAAGTATATAAAGTTCCACCCATGAGCTGATGTGCTGGAGAAAGAGCGCTGTGCCGAGCCAGGCTTGGCAGAGGGACAGCATACTCTGGATCGGATTCTCCTTTGCTATGGTAAACTGCGAACAGTCACGTCTCCTGTCGTATAACAGTGTGAATGAATTTGGTACGTGTGTTAGACCAATGTTCAAACTGTGATTTAGTTCAGTTTTCTGCTTTTGGGATTGTTCAGTTGGCTAAAAACCGTTGACGATTTTGCATTGTGAGGTATGCGCTGCCTCACTCTCCAGCGCTCGTCAGATCAACACACGAGCTTTTGTATCTGTTCAACACTGCCAGTTCAGAAATGGAGTAAATCAGCGAACGCTTATAGCACAGTTATGCAGCCGGTAAAGTTGTAATTGTGATGCGCAAATCTGTCCAGCTTGTATCATTCTGCAGTTTAATAAATATGGTCAAATTCTGTGCTTGTTTACGTTGAGAGCAATCAGTCGTCTGAAAACTGAATATGCTAATATACTGTCAGCGCCGCACGAACACAGTTCACATGGTAAGTGTCGGTTTTATTTAATAAACATACACAGTCTCTCACAATGCGCAGGTACATGAGCTGGTCGAATAAAGCTGGCTAAACACCATATTGCACACGATAAGCACAGTACCAAAATGTGAGACAACAGCCAACATCGGGTCTGGGTCGGCCAGCAGGGGGCGCAGAAGGAGTAGAAGGAGGCTGTTGGGCTGTCCTTTTCGAGGTAGAAGACAGGCCTGCCGCTGCACCTGATGATGAGCCTGGTTCCGGGGAGAGTTGGGCACGCGATGGTTGAAGCTGAACAAAATAGGAGAAATCATGACATGATTCCCTGTAACATACTATGATAACATGGGCGCAGTGTCCCAAAATGTGTGCACATTTGTGCAAAATCAGTTGAAAATGGCCAAAAAAGATCACAAGTCCACTTGATTTAGAGAACCTTACAAACCAGTCTGAAAAACGTGACAGGTTTCAACGAGATAACATCGGGCAGAGTTGGCACCAACACATCAAAATTGGGGCAGATTTTGGGAATTTGGGGCACATCTCTGGAACACGTTACTCATCAGTCTCGTTGCTGGCACTAGATCCAAACAATACATTACATTGATGAGTCCATTTTTTATGCAAAGTGGGCAGAGCTTGTCAGGCACTGTGGCAGAAATTGAAACTCGGATCAGCAGTAGTGCTATTTGGGGAATTCATGTCAGAAAGGAGCAGAAGCAGACAAATGAGGTTCTTTATTGCCAAAGTTGGTAAACATGATAATCGCAAAGGAATACAAACTTGAGACATCTTAGTATGAAAGACAATGAGCACATCCCTGAAAATGTTAAAATTAAGTGTTCTAAATTTGCTAACTGGTTGGACAGGACATGTATTCGCTGTCAGGACATGACACCCTTACCATCACCCCTTGAGTGGTCAAAGGTGGGGAGGCCAAGCAGGTGAGTTTACCTATCTGATCTGGAACACGTTACTCATCAATCTGTGATAAAGTATTTGATTTGGAAAGGATTGTTTCTCTTTGGCTAGGCCAACAAATACTCACTTAAAAACGTTCGCCCTCGACCCACACATTTCAATGTCATCGTTCAAAAACCAATGGAACTCACTCAATCTTAAATTATTAATTCCTATACGGATTACGGCCTTGTCAATAATTACTGTCCACAAATGCACAAGGAATTCGCAGTCGCCGTTATCTACCGTGACAATGATGCATAAATTATAACCGTGTTCAATAAGAAGTGGTGTGCTGTGTACAATAAGCTTGACCAATCACCGTTGAGCTCGCTAGAGCCAGCTTATCGCTGATTGGTCAAACTTACTGTACACACCGTCCGAATGCTAGTCTGAACACCACTATTCTCATGCGGGGCAAAAACTGCGGGGCGGACGGCAGTCGCCAAGGCCCCCAAGTTTGGCGAAATAGAGCCAAGTTCGGTTGAATTTAGCATACAATCTTTGGGCTATAATGCCTTGACGTCATGAGTCAATCTGGTATAAACCTCCCATCTGGTATAAGCCTTGGCGGTTCGTTCGAAAATCTGCTCTAGAGCCGTTGAGGTAGAGTTTTGAGAAAAACGAACATTGGATCATATGATTTCTATATCCAAGCTACAATTCTGCTATCTCAGTTCAAAACCCCATGTTAAAGGGACTGTCTCTCCTTTTTGAAAGTTGTCGAACCACACTTAGTTGTATGTCTCCATGTCAGGCGAGGTCAGCTGAACATGTTCGTGCACTTTTTCCCCCAGAAATTGCTTATCTTGGAAGATATTCCACTCTTAGTTTTAAGCGGAAAGTTGGGTTGGTGACGTCATTTTTTTTTAAATAACAGGAAAATCCTTTGTGCTGCCAAATGTATGGCACAACTTTTTGTCGACATCTATTTCGCAGAAAAAGCGAACCACCCGGTGTCTAGACTGGCTAGCACTATCAGCTTGAGTTGTTGCAGCAGTTGGCCGCCAGGGTGTTATGACGTTGCAAGCAAATGGTGCCACTAAATATTGATTGATTGATTGATTTATAAATAAATAAATATTAAGCGTTAAATATTTAACTGGTACCATTTGCTTGCGACGTCATAACACCCTGGCTCACTAGCGGTCCCTGGCGGCCAACTGCTGCATCAACTCCAGCTGATAGTGCTAGCCTCTAGATTGCGAACCACTCGGGGATCGATAAATGAAAGACGAAAATATTCCAAGGCTGACCTTAAAACAAATCGACTATCATTACCAGTTGGGTAAAGAGAGACGACGCTGTCGGTTTAGCGGCCCTATTCAAATACACATGGGCCTTATTTTTTACAGATGTCAAAATCAAACTCGAATATCTTTTTGATTAGATCATTGTGGTTGTTTTAACTGCTACCATACTTAATTTCAATGGCAAGCCATCAAAATGGCTATCTCAACTCAAATATAATGTTAAGGTGAGATAGTCCCTTTAAGGTCGACACTTCCCTTTAATAGTTCTGAAATGCTTTCCCAATATCATAATCATAACAGCAGAACTTCTGTGGAACGCAGCGCTGTGCCTGTGTGAGTACTGTGTATTGCAGTTCTCTTTAGTTATTTACTCGGTAGCAAAACTAATCCGAGAGGCAGCCTGACCTAAGACTGTCCGGTCTCCGCATCAAAGCGATACAGCGGAAGCACGAGCTCGAGTCGGCAAACATTTAAAAGCCAAGTTGCCGTCAGACAATGGTCATTTGAATGCAGTCAGAAGTGTTTTTGGGTGTCCAGACAGAACTGCAGCCCCCGACTGCTGAAATCGAAGAAAAACGTTCAGTTGGACACCCCGATGGCCAGAAATGGGAAGCTGTGATGTGTGAGTGTCAGACTATGTGAACTGGTTTCGGGATTGCCGAGGTAGTACTCCCTGACCTATTGCAGCAAAGCCTGCGTGTTTGATCTGAGCTGATCCGAAGCGACGTGGCGCCGTTGGCACTAATCTGACACATCAATCGAACGCCGCTCTCAGACGAAATACCGGCGCAATCCACCGGCAATCACATCGCAATCCACTGGCAATCACGGCACAATCCACTGACAATCACGGCGCAATCCACTGGCAATCACGGCGCAATCCACCGGCAATCACGGCGCAATCCACCGGCAATCACGGCGCAATCCACCGGCAATCACGGCACAATCCACTGGCAATCACTGCGCAATCCACGGATAATCACGCAATCCACTGACAATCCACCGGCAATCACGGCGCAATCCACGGACAATCACGTCCTCCATCCATAGGCTGAGGGAGAGGAGGCACCGAAGTGAGGAATGTTTGAATGCACCAGACGTGGACTGACGGCTACTCAAAGCTTTTCACGCCAATTCACCGCAGGAGCGCCGCGCCATTACGAAGCAGGTTGTTTGACACTGACCAATCACTTAGAAGCCGCCTCTTAACCCCGTGGCTGAGCGATAGAGGGCCGACTTGAGCCCGTCTCAGGAGTCAGGACCACCCGCGTGCGGCGTGACGCCACTGACTTGCAGAACACGATCGGGCGGTGCTGACGGACGTGCGTGCGGCGGTGCGTGGCCGTCGGGCCGTGAGCGGCGGCTGTCGCTCTCCGGAGCTCCGACAGCCGCAGCTGCCTGCTGCCGTCAGCCGGCTCAGAGGCGGCTCAGAACAGCTGCGCGGGGCGCTGGTGGGAGTCGCTAGATAGGGAGGCTGGTCCGGCAGGTTTCCGACGGGCGCAGCATGGGAAGGAGGAGGACGGAGCAATCAGGATAGCAATGGAAATGGTCGGGAAGGAAGGTGTTGTCACTGGTGCTGTGTCGCATCGCAGCAGGGTAAGAGGACGACAGTTCGTTATGTCTGGCACAGCGAAGCATGTCTTACACCCGATATACGCACAGTATTCAACTTAAGGCTTGACCGGACACGTTGATATGCTATACTCTGAAGACTGAAGTTACAGAAAACGAGGGCCTTCTTACCGCTATTTCAGAGTCGGGTTATTGCTGTCCGCTGCATCTGTAATCAATGAGTTATCAGTGTTATCATCTTTTTTCCCGCACCCGCAGCTCGCAGGAGGGAGGACGGGCGGAGTCACCCGTTCCCCACGGTTCTCGAGAGCTGCCCGTCAGCGTGTGCCGGCCTCCCGCGGCGGTGCGGAGGGCGTGCCCGGGTACTCGGCCGCCCCCCGCCGCTCCGCACCGCGGTCCGGCGCACCATTCTAATTTGACAGGGCGGCGAACAACGGACCACCCTCATCTTTCGACCGGCCGCGGCCGACACACCCCGCCCGATCGCCAGTCTGATGCTGCGTCCGATCCTATTACCGCGATCGATGGAGGGAAGCGGTGGAGGATAATTTGTTTGGCTGTGCACGGGTGACTGGTGAGGTGCATACGTTCACAGGAAGTACAGAGATGGAGTGGGTTTAATACATACGCTCACGGATTGGTCCACATATGTGGTAGGGTCGCGAGGTCCGATCGTGTACGGTAAGATGGTCGTTCATTGGATGCATAATTAAATATTCCGAAATCGTTTTCGATCTGACGGCGGAGAAGAATGAGAAGACCGATTGAATTTATGCAAACGGGTTCCGGATGTTTGGTTCGCGAATCAGGCTCGCGAGCTATCCTTGTACAGGAACTTGTGAGATCAGACAGAACAGCACTTACTGTATCCTCAAACTAGAGAGCTAGTCAAGGGTCGACTGATCCCTACGACACCCCTCTATCGCCTACATGTTGCTCAGCAGAGGCGCTGTAAAGTGTACCGACGAAACCTACCAGATGGCGAACAAGGCGCCTTAACTTCAGGCGTGTCCGACCTAGATGCTTACCCTCTTACCTGTGTATCCGTAAGCCTTTGCGAGTACCGAGAGATGAAGCCGTAGTTCTGGAGCAATTTCTCTACAGTTCACTGATAAATTAGGCCTACACATACCTTTTGAGGTAGCGGGCGATGACAGCGAAGGTGCGCACTTTCAACCGTTTAAAATTCAGCGGTTTTCCATGCATGTGCCTCATAGGCTATCGGTTTACATCATGTGCTCACATATGTGCATTCGACAGATAAGTTCAGACAGAAATGAATGCACACAGGCTGTCAGGCCGTGACTTCTGTCGGTGCAGACGTCAAACTGATAAAAAACTCGACCCTGGCCGACCACAAAAACCAGGAAGCAGGCCAGCATGCCGACAGAACGCATGGCTTGACTGGTTGCTCGGCGGTTACCTAATTCAACTGGACACCAGCTCACATTGGCGGTGTGAGCTGGCTTAATCAGAGAAGAGCATGTTTGTTAGCATGTCGATAACAAGATAACATAACTCGACCTTGATCCCTGCGCATTTGTCTTCTTTATGAAACATAATACAAAGCATTGGTATGTAGGTATGAGTTTTAGAGAGCTCTTTGATAAACAGAGGCACCAGGGGTGTAGGATTCTATTCGGTTGAGGGGCTTCAGTTCCCTCCAACTTGGACGAGGAAGTGGGTCAAATCCGGGGGAAAATCTGTATTTTTGTGGATTTTGATGGCACTTTAAGCGATTTTTCTCAGCTCAGCCCCCCCCCCCCAACAAAAAACTATTCTGGAGAAGCTACACCCCTGGAAGCACCTGACCCGACTGATCTGACGTGGCCTGTACCTTCGCTTTACTTCATCAATCGTTGCCAGTGACGACGGACCATGCCAGTCAGGTGTACAGCTCGTCTTGGCGCTCCAACTGAAGTCGGCTCAAGGATCCGCACCTTACGAGGGCGAGAAACCGGAGCTGGATTTGCTAAAAAATGTGCATCTAGCAGCAATCAGATAATCACTTCGATTGAAGAACAAATATATTTTCTTCCGGAACTCAATACAATAGTCAGCCAACCTCATCAGTCTGGCTAGATGAGCCTCACAAACGCCAGCGGCGCGGCTGAATCCCACCTCTAATACCCGCCCCAGGTAACTGATTAGCGCTTCTCATCTTCCCCTCCCTCTCCCCTCTCCTCCTCCTCCTCCTCCTCCTCCTCCTCCTCCTCCTCCTCCTCCTCCTCCTCCTCCTCCTCCTCCTCCTCCTCCTCCCTCACAGTCATACCCGCCACTCCGACACACATTGACGCGACAAAAATACCACCAGACAGCGCGCCTCGCGGCCATTGTGCGGATTTCTGGCATAGCCACCGTGCATCCCTTCTAATTAAAGGCGTTTGTTCGGCGTCCGGCGGCGGTGGCGGCGGTGGCGGCGGTAATTGGACATTGTACCGTCGCCGCCGCCGCCCCCGCCGCCGCCGCCGCCGCCGCCGATGAAGGACCGACACCTGATGACGGATGACGCCGGCCGGCCGGGTGACGGGCCCCGTAAGCGGCTTTGTCGGCAGGTAAGCGGCTCACAGCGAGGAGCGGTGATCAACTGATCATGGGTCCGGGGGTCGGGAGATCAACTGATCATGGGTCCGGGGGTCGGGTGACCGGGGGTCGGGAGATCAACTGATCATGGGTCCGGGGGTTGGGTGATCAACTGATCATGGGTCCGGGGGTTGGGTGATCAACTGATCATGGGTCCGGGGGTCGGGTGACCGGGGGTTGGGTGATCAACTGATCATGGGTCCGGGGGTCGGGTGACCGGGGGTCGGGTGATCAACTGATCATGGGTCCGGGGGTTGGGTGATCAACTGATCATGGGTCCGGGGGTTGGGTGATCAACTGATCATGGGTCCGGGGGTTGGGTGATCAACTGATCATGGGTCCGGGGGTCGGGTGACCGGGGGTCGGGAGATCAACTGATCATGGGTCCGGGGGTCGGGTGACCGGGGGTAGTTGGCGCTGTCGGAGCGGCCCTTCACAATGAGAGCGGCCCTTCGGAGCGGCCCTTCACAATGTCGGAGCGGCCCTTCGGAGCGGCCCTTCGGAGCGGCCCTTCACAGTGTCGGAGCGGCCCTTCACAGCCGGACAGCGCCGAGTGGCGTGACGCGGTTCATGGTCTGGTTCTGAACGGCGGGATACAACTGTATGAAAACAGCCGTACGCTTACCACTCGCTACTCACTTCTCAGTCATGGGGCTTCACAACTGACAGTCTTTTTCGGTGATCAATCCGAGATGGATGGTGTTCGGTGACTGTATCTTATTTAAATCCGACCAATAACACAATCATGGTAACACTGTTCTCCAATAAGGCAACTAAACTCACCTTATACCGAATACCTAATATAAAAAAACACATGACATGAAGCAATCAAGCAAGCAGTCAACAGTCGGAAATGACGTCAGAAATGTTTTCCGAGAAATGTGACATAACAGGCTCCTACTGGTAGAACAGCACGTGCACGAGCACGGAGCATTGTAGCCTCACAGTCAGGACTTTCCCTGAACACCAACACGAGTTCGCCTGCACTATGTAATTCAAGGCCCAAAGCCGCCCAGTGCTGCAGTGAGCGTTTCCGGTTCAGGCGACCCAATGGTTGGCAGGGGATGAACGGGGGTCACTGTGGGTGGAGCAACACCACCGGCGCGCTACTGCCGGTCCGGTCAGAATAAATCAGCCGCCGACTTTATCAGGACAAAGGCGCTGCATGTCAGGGTTAAGCACCCGGGCGGATTTATCGAAGTAATTTGGTGGCCGGCCATGAATGTTATGTGCTTTGCATACATGGCAATGGAGCGTGTTGGGGTCAGTGCCATGCTATTGTCGGACGTTAAGGCGGATCATTCATAGGACTGATATACTAATCACTCGATCGTGTATGCATGCATATCGTTCATTTATCATGTTTTGTGCTCTGTCGTTGATCAATAGCTATGTCAAAGTTGTCTTTCCGTCCTAACTTTGTGCCCGAGAATGATTAATTCGTGTAATTTGCAATACAACTGGGCAACCTTTTTGTTTTATTTCTTCTTATTTTATATTGTTAAATATGTTATATAAATGTTTTAAAGCGAAGTGACTTGTGGTGCCCTGTGATAAACCACATCGCTTTCACCTTCCTTTCATGAAGGATATAAAATTGCGCATCAGCCATCATATTGACTAACTGACTGAAATACAGTACTGCGCGACTCTGTTTTGCATCTCTTTCAGCTTGTGGATAAATAGCGTATATATTTTGCAAAGTTACATGCAAAGTAATTACGGCAGTACTACTAGCTAGTCATTTCTCTCGCGACATCTATTGTAGTATATAAAATACATTACATTAAACACGATCTCTTGGAGACGTCGCTGGAGGTGGTGCTGACAGATGGAGATCTGTCTGGCTAGCTGGAGGTCAGGCAGTGGTGAGGACAGATACCGCGCTACCGCGAGCCACGGCGATCGAGATCCGCTGCCGCAGCCACTCGGCCTCGCGGCACCGGCCTTGTGGATATATCGCAAAGTCTTTCCACTTTCGGAAATTCATATGGGTCTCTACTAGAGTTGCAAATTTCAGGACCACGGAGCCGGCGCTGGGCCCAAATTCAGGCCCGGCGTGCCTGAAGCTGTGTCTGAACTCAGGCTTGCCGGTCTCATGCCGGGCTCAGCACAAGTAATCAATTTAAAAACTAAATAAATAAAAATAAATATTGGCGGAAGTCAGAACATACATGCTTAAAGATCATGATAAATTGAGAAGAAAACAAATATACAACAGTAAAACACCATTATAACAAATAACAATGTTACAGCTTACAAATTAAAAGTGATAACTAGTACAACCTAGTAAGGAGTGGACACACAAGTGAAACTTAATAAATCAAACTACAGGGTCAATTCATGATCAATTCATCATCAGTAATTGCTGCAGTGTGAGATGCGAGTGCAGTCAAACAGAAACAACTACCCCAAATCATATTCTACTGTCATCACTAGTAACTAGGTGGGGTACAACAATTTTAATATTTAGTCATCCCATTGCCCCAGGTCACCCCAAAATATTTTGTATACAAAATAACAAGTACCTATGGAACAAAACCACCTACCTATATAATAATAATTATTGTTAATACTATTGTAAATACATATTACTGATAATATTTATTGATACACATTTACTATTTATTTCCACATGAGAAAGGACATATTCAAGTCATCATTGGTAGTTTTGGTAGTGAACAAATGTTGTATTTTATGCAATTACAATTATAAAGGTGGAAAGACTGCCCAACACAAAAAAAAACATTTTGCAAAGCAATCTTAAGTGCCCTTTGACCTTATCCCAGAATGCAAACCTGTCAAGTTCCACTTCAACTTCTTATCACAATAGCTCCATAATTTATATATGGCCTTGCATAATTCCACGCGACACCCTCCCCAACAACACTTTCCAAACCCCAATTCAAACCTTACGTTCCAAACAAATGTGTTTTGATGCGTCACATTTGTGACGAATTCGCCAGGCCTGGGCCGTAAAAGAATCACGTGTGTCAATTCAGCAGCAGATCGATATTCGCGAATGTGTCACTTTGACAGATATTCATAACTTCACACCTCAGAATCGCGACGCCTCAGAATTGCGTGAGGACAATTGTTCATGTTCGTATTCGAAAATAAGCTGTAATATAAAATCCTAACCCTTGGGGCCAGTTCAAGTTTTTTTTTGTATTAATAAGTCCATCAGCCGACATCCTCAAAATGTTAGGATATTTTCATTTTGGGGATTTTAAGTCATTTATGGTGATATAGTTAGTCATTTCGGTGACGGGATTAATTGTGTGCGCCGTTTTGAGCTCAACGATTCGCAATTGTCAAATACTTCTGCCGCCATTAGGCGCAACAGTGAAGTTGTACCAGGACAGTTGTACGGCCTTGGCCTTGGTAGTGAAGTAGCTTTTAGCTTTGTTTCTCTGTGCCCAAGGTCTGTATAAATCTGTGCCAAGGCCGTATAAGAATGGCTCCGTGCATGTGGCTGGCTTGGATGTTAGTTATAGATATATTGGCTTGGATAGTGAGGAAACCGAGGATACTCTGTAATTTAAGATAGGTTGATTATTTTATTTTTGTCATTCAAGATATGATTCACTCCCAATGTTTTTAGTACGTTTGTCATACTAAATGTCCAGGAAAACTTGCCTTTTCCCCATTATCCTGTGAAGTATATTTGTTATTTATAGTCCATGTCAACATTGATCAAATAGGTAGTAGGTTACGTACCTCAACCTTGTTTGTAGAAGCTATTACAATTACAACCCAAACATTGCATTGTGTGATGTTGAGTGATGAGTGCATACTTATTACACATTTTTTTTACTTATTTTAAGCTGCTTGTTTTGACTTGCGTGATCCTATCATGCTTTTTATTTTTGAAAACCACCAAAGATGAAAGAAGTCTACTCACCTTGACCTGTTCCACTCTCCTGTTAGTCTGTTGTTGATTATTTATCTCAAGTTCCGACTTTTGTGGGATTTCTTTACTCAATGGTCCATATATATATATTCATTATCCATTGGTGTTTCAATGTGGTGTGTGTTAAAATGGTGCAAAATCCACATTGCAAACTATAAATATTCCTGTTAAAAGATTTTAAGTGTAGAATGAAGTATACATGCAGATTGCTAGCTGCCGAGTACCGGGCCTGGCGGGTGCTGCCACATGTGGCCGGTCTTGATGCCGGTCCCAACTCATGCATGAGCGGTGGCGGTGCGGGGCCGGTTCCTGTTTTTTTGTTGTTGAAATGTTTGCATCTCTAGTCTCTACACTTGTAGGCTGTAGCCGGAAAATCTAGTAGTCCACTCACTGTGAGCCCTATAGGTAAACTCCAAACAAGTATACTTATACTTATACTTAATAACAAGTATACTTAACCAGCACGCATTATGTACTTTGAATGCATGGCTATAATATTTGGTAAAACAAGACTTCAGTAGTGCTGATATATTTTCTGACATCGCTTAATGTTTTTCTTTCAGGACAATTTCGACGAGGAAATAAGGGGCTTCGTGGTGAGTACCGAGCGTTTAGCACTACGTACCTACCTTGGCGTATTTATGTTGATCACAGTATGCGTGTTCATCGCACTACGCGGTGTCTGACAATCTATTGTGTTAACAATGGTGGTGTAACACATATTAATGTAACAATTTAATATTAACACAACTACAACATTTTTAAGATCACATGAAGTGATTCATAATTGTTTCAATCACCCTAGTAATTATAATTAAATTATGAATATATTAATTTTCCTGGTGCAGAACTTTCAATTAATGGCGGAATGTGACGGGGACGTTTGACCTACAGCTTTCATATTTTTTTTTATCCTGTGCATTATTTTTGATGTATTTTGTTGTAACATTTGCTAATAAAAGCGTTTTGAAATTTAAGCTTACTTTGTGCTGGCATCATTTTTTTGTTTGTGTTAGCAAAAGTACCACCTGGGGTCACTGACAGAAAGCGTGAGTCAAAAGTTCACATTTATGCTATCTGCCCCTCTGTATCGGGTTGTCGATGAAGAGGAAACTGTGCATGAGTTAATAACCACTACATTAACATTAATGTAACACATACAATATTGAAATACACACGCCATACTATAGCAAAACTTGAATGTGTATTGCATCAAATTAATTCCACAACTTATACGACCAGAGAGAAAAAAAACGACACGTTGACTGTTAGGTGCTGCTACCACGCAATTGTTTCAGGCAAATGATCCAATTTCTAAAACACTGATAAATTGCTTAATGCTTATTAGGTTACTTTGTTGCCTTTTCCATATATTTCTCATACTAGTATTCGACTTCTTTGTCGCCGCCTGTTTTCTTCTGCTCCAGCAGTTACATCGCACTTAAAGTGGATCAATAAGCATAAAATGCGCGAGATTTATTGTGCACCGCCAGTAGCTGTCGGTTAATTGCATACCTAGTGAGGCTAGAGCGTCACAAATCAAACCATATTGCCGATAAACATTGCACATGGCGCAGTTATGACAGTCTAGCGCCCTCTACAAATAGGGTCACAGTTTCGGGTACTGCAGCAGGCGCAGTTATGACAGTCCAGCGCCCTCTAAAAATAGGGTCACAGTTTCGGGTACTGCAGCAGGCGCAGTTATGACAGTCCAGCGCCCTCTAAAAATAGGGTCACAGTTTCGGGTACTGCAGCAGGCGCAGTTATGACAGTCTAGCGCCCTCTACAAATAGGGTCACAGTTTCGGGTACTGCAGCAGGCGCAGTTATGACAGTCTAGCGCCCTCTACAAATAGGGTCACAGTTTCGGGCGCTGCAGCAGGCGCAGTTATGACAGTCTAGCGCCCTCTAAAAATAGGGTCACAGTTTCGGGTACTGCAGCAGGCGCAGTTATGACAGTCTAGCGCCCTCTAAAAATAGGGTCACAGTTTCGGGTACTGCAGCAGGCGCAGTTATGACAAAATAGGGTCCCTCTAAAAATAGGGTCACAGTTTCGGGTACTGTAGCAGGCGCAGTTATGACAGTCTAGCGCCCTCCAAAAATAGGGTCACAGTTTCGGGTACTGCAGCAGGCGCAGTTATGACAGTCTAGCGCCTTCTAAAACATAGGGTCACAGTTTCGGGTACTGCAGTGTTTCAGTTTGGATGTTGAAACTGAGAATGTTGATTCAAAGATTCAATGTCTCCTCCCATACCGATGTCTCAGTGGTATACACAGCCGTTCTGATATTATAATAATCCTAGTCCTGCCATTGATTGAGTATCGTCTGATCCAACATATCATGACCCGGGTAAACGCCACACGGATGTGTCCCTGATACCTGTTAACGTCAGGATTCGCCCCATCTCAGATCCTTTGACGTCGCTTCAGCCTTCAGTTGACAGTAGTCACCGGCTACTGGTCATGATCGCGGCCATAGCACTCGTATCGCGGCACCTACCGGCACAGGAGCAGCTGATTTGCATAACAGCTTGACGCAACGATCGTGGCTGTGGCCATTAGCGTGCACGGCTAACGTTGGGCCGTTCGCTTAACGACACGTTTCCCATGTTTACTGGCACGGGCGATCGCAGTGACATACCTACGGGCGGTGGCAGTGACAGTGCCGGCCTGTATTCCAGTCAGGTGTCGCGTGCCGACCCCCGCGACATTAGGACCTCTGAAAGCACACTGCAAACTGCGATACTAGACCAGACACGGCATTCTCAACTTCATTCAGTGTTGTTATTAGGACGATGCACGCATCAGACACGTAGTGTACTGTGTGTGTCACTAACACAGGACAAGGAACACACACCGCAGCAGAGGCTCGCAGGGCTCAGTGTTGACCGCCGATTGATCCAGTGCAATACGACAGTCTAACCAGCTGGCAGCTCTGCTCCTCGTCCACTTTAGTGAGCTGACATGCACTGTAAACGAACACGATTAATGCGTTGATGATCGGCTCGTATGGGCGGCGCCGCTGATGACGAATTGGTGCGGAATGTGGCGCGCTGCGGCGGGGTGCGGCGCGGTGCGGCGCGGTGCGGCGGTCCGGCGGGGTGCGCCCGTAATCTGAAGTCCAGTGCCGACTGCCGACACATAACACTTCATAGCGTTGTGCAATGTAATGTTGACGTAACTATCGACTTCTCAACATTGATTAGGCAGATATTATAGATCAGATCAGCTTTTTCAACTAAGCCAATATAAACACGATGCTTCTGATCTTATATCACATGAACAGCTGATCGAAGTACCGAACTTGATCGCGACTTATGTTGGCGACTGTGTCATAGCTGGACCGCTCATTGGTAACTTTTTCGCAACATTTAGGATGCGAAAGCAAAGCAATGCTTTTAGTTTTAAACAGATATATCAATCACAAATATGTATTAATATGTATACATATGTATTCATATATATATATATATATATATATATATATATATATATATATATATATATATATATATATATATATATATATTAACTTGAATACAAACTCCATAGAATGGAAGCATGTTGAGACTTCGGTATAGTGACTGTTCAGGTATAGAGGACAACAATATATGAGGTACATTTCCTTCATATATATCTGAGCCTTTTAGCAGCAGCTATATTTTTTTATTCGTTACTTAACTCAGACCATAATACACAGATTATCGAAATAAAACTTTTTATGTAAGCATCTGATGTGATTTGCTGCATCTTGCCAACCACTTAATATTTCACAACGAAGACAACCAACCCAAACGGGTGACGAATGAAATTCAGCCCCATCACGATATACACCAGTTCCGTTAAATGTCCGCCACCCGACTCCTACACCAGACATGCTTCTTGCTACATTCTTTGTGGAGGGATGTTTACATCTTCAGGCACGGACCACCCACGGCACAAAGGCGAATTGTATATAAGCAGCCTAACAGAGCTTTTTGCACCGTTAGGCGCTGGAAGACGCCTTCCTTGTCACACTCCTGTCTGGCTCACAGAAGTACAGACCGCAGCACACTGATGAATGGGGGAAGAGCTTGGGTTTGGTTACTTTTGTGAGCTTGTTTACAAATGGAGACTCTTGATTTTTAAGCCCAGGGATTCAGTCCAGTTGCTTCTGTCAACTCCGTCACATCTGTCAACTTCTGTCACATATGTCAGGTATGAAAGCCCCGTCACATCTGTCAGCTCTGTCAGCTAGGCAGCATCCGTCATTTCCGTCACATCTTACAACTCCGTCACGTCTGCCAACTTTATCATATCTGTCAACTCTGTATCATCTGTCAACTCTGTATCATCTGTCAACTCTATCATCTGTCAACTCTGTATCATCTGTCATCTCCGTCAGTCATATCTGTCAATTCTGTCACGGTGCATTCCACCCAGCGCCACCGGTCTTGACGACATCCGTCGTAAAGTGCAGTGGCTGACGCCGAACCCAAACCCTATTCATCTCTCGGCTGGGATTATTTACTGTTCCAACCAATCGTTATCTCCGCGGAGGTCGTCCATTAATCCATTTCTGAACCCTGGTCTGTTTTTAAACACGTCCACTGCTGATGAAGACGACACGACCCCGATGTTTTCCATTTTTAAACTGCCCACCGCTGACCCTGGGTCAGCGGCCCAGAACATCATGTGATAGGCGATATTCGGCTTGTGAAAGCAGCGTCCACAGGGGCCGAACACACCTCAGGTTTTTCCTCTGGCTGTTTGTTTGCACGCACACGCGTTACTCGCGGCGAGCGTGTCCATTTTTGCAGGGGTGTTTACATTTGAGCGAGAGCCGTGAATCTGTGTGTTGATGGACGAGGTCAGCACGGAGCGGCGACGGACAGGGCGGCTGAACACCGTGATCAGGTCAGCACGGAGCGCCCTGCTGAGCGCTGCGTGAGGCAGGGAGAACCACGTCCCTGACACGGACCTCCCCTCATTAAACATACATCAGGCACGCATGGATTGCTGCTCATTAGCATCGTGCAATGTTGGCCGGCGCCGAGCGGTGTTGATAACGGTGATTGTCAGCTGGTGATTGACGTGGGTTGCTGACAGCTGGTGGTTGTCAGCTGTGACGTAGGTTGCTGACAGCTGGTGATTGTCAGCTGTGACGTGGGTTGCTGACAGCTGGTGATTGTCAGCTGTGACGTGGGTTGCTGACAGCTGGTGATTGTCAGCTGTGACGTGGGTTGCTGACAGCTGGTGATTGTCAGCTGTGACGTGGGTTGCTGACAGCTGGTGATTGTCAGCTGGTGATTGACGTGGGTTGCTGACAGCTGGTGATTGTCAGCTGTGACGTTGGTTGCTGACAGCTGGTGATTGTCAGCTGTGACGTGGGTTGCTGACAGCTGGTGATTGTCAGCTGTGACGTGGG
The DNA here is from genome assembly GCA_036785665.1 of Chirona hameri. Classification (NCBI taxonomy): domain Eukaryota; kingdom Metazoa; phylum Arthropoda; class Thecostraca; order Balanomorpha; family Balanidae; genus Chirona; species Chirona hameri. Next base: position 51,410 of record JAXIVJ010003484.1, on the reverse strand, counting down.
TTGCTGACAGCTGGTGATTGTCAGCTGTGACGTGGGTTGCTGACAGCTGGTGATTGTCAGCTGGTGATTGACGTGGGTTGCTGACAGCTGGTGATTGTCAGCTGTGACGTGGGTTGCTGACAGCTGGTGATTGTCAGCTGTGACGTGGGTTGCTGACAGCTGGTGATTGTCAGCTGTGACGTGGGTTGCTGACAGCTGGTGATTGTCAGCTGTAACGTGGGTTGCTGACAGCTGGTGATTGTCAGCTGGTGATTGACGTGGGTTGCTGACAGCTGGTGATTGTCAGCTGTGACGTGGGTTGCTGACAGCTGGTGATTGTCAGATGTGGCGTGGGTTGCTGACAGCTGGTGATTGTCAGCTGGTGATTGACGTGGGTTGCTGACAGCTGGTGATTGTCAGCTGTGACGTGGGTTGCTGACAGCTGGTGATTGTCAGCTGTGACGTGGGTTGCTGACAGCTGGTGATTGTCAGCTGGTGATTGACGTGGGTTGCTGATAGCTGGTGATTGTCAGCTGTGACGTGGGTTGCTGACAGCTGGTGATTGTCAGCTGTGACGTGGGTTGCTGACAGCTGGTGATTGTCAGCTGGTGATTGACGTGGGTTGCTGACAGCTGGTGATTGTCAGCTGTGACGTGGGTTGCTGACAGCTGGTGATTGTCAGCTGTGACGTGGGTTGCTGACAGCTGGTGATTGTCAGCTGGTGATTGACGTGGGTTGCTGATAGCTGGTGATTGTCAGCTGTGACGTGGGTTGCTGACAGCTGGTGATTGTCAGCTGTGACGTGGGTTGCTGACAGCTGGTGATTGTCAGCTGGTGATTGACATGGGTTGCTGACAGCTGGTGATTGTCAGCTGGTGATTGACGTGGGTTGCTGACAGCTGGTGATTGTCAGCTGTGACGTGGGTTGCTGACAGCTGGTGATTGTCAGCTGTGGCGTGGGTTGCTGACAGCTGGTGATTGTCAGCTGGTGATTGACGTGGGTTGCTGACAGCTGGTGATTGTCAGCTGTGACGTGGGTTGCTGACAGCTGGTGATTGTCAGCTGTGACGTGGGTTGCTGACAGCTGGTGATTGTCAGCTGGGGATTGACGTGGGTTGCTGACAGCTGGTGATTGTCAGCTGTGACGTGGGTTGCTGACAGCTGGTGATTGTCAGCTGGTGATTGACGTGGGTTGCTGACAGCTGGTGATTGTCAGCTGTGACGTGGGTTGCTGAGAACAGGTGTTCTGCACTTTATCTGAGATTCCAAAGTGGTCCAATTCGCTGCAACAGCCATGCGTGTGTTTCGCCAAAATGCCCAAATATAACTGAAGAATGATATGTCAGGGCTAATGCCTCACCCAACAATAGCTTTCTCCGAAAAAGGACGGCCGTTGATGGCCGTGTTCTTGACTCACTGGCTGTGTGATCTATTCCTGTAGCTGTGCGCCAGTGCCGACTGACACCGGGCGGCGTGCCTGTGGGATGGGTCGGATTGGCAGGTCGGCTGGTTCGGACGGGGCGGGCCGGGCCACCCAGCTCGCCGCGTCACGCCACCGCTCCGCTGCTTCGATAGCGTCGTCAGAGTTTCGGCGGGCCGCGGCGGACGGCGGACGGCGGGCGGGTGCCTAAAAAGCGCCGCCGGCGTGACACGAGCTGTCGGACGCCGCCGTCAGGACGACTAATTGGAGCTGGCACGGTCGCGGCCCGGCCCGCGGCGCTCCGCTGGCGGCTGACCCCGCGCTGATGGATCCCCGGCGCCGCGACTCCGCCCCGTCCGCTCCGAGCCCGGTCAGCCGCGTCACGCCAGGTCACAGCCGGCTGATCGATCAGCCAACACACACAGACGGACAACACACGCACAGAGACTCCACAGCGGCTCCACACAGACACAGGAGCGGCACGGGACCAGGCCAGGTCATGGGCCAGTCCTGTGCGATGCCAGCACAAACGCTGGAGTCGGAGTCGGGGCGGTACCAACCGCTGATGGATTCTCCCTCATGCCACCGAGCTTGGCGCCGAACCAGACATACTTAGCGAGGAAAAAGGCGCCGATAGGTCCGGTATCATCCATCCCAACTTCCCACCAGTAGTTACTAATAACAGTAGTTAACAGTAGTTGGGCAACAGTAGTTACTAATAACAGTAGTTAACAGTAGTTGGGCAACAGTAGCTACTAATAACAGTAGTTAACAGTAGTTGGGCATCAGTAGTTACTAATAACAGTAGTTAACAGTAGTTGGGCAACAGTAGTTACTAATAACAGTAGTTGACAGTAGTTGGGCAACAGTAGTTACTAATAACAGTAGTTAACAGTAGTTGGGCAACAGTAGTTACTAATAACAGTAGTTAACAGTAGTTGGGCAACAGTAGTTACTAATAACAGTAGTTAACAGTAGTTGGGCAACAGTAGTTACTAATAACAGTAGTTAACAGTAGTTGGGCAACAGTAGTTACTAATAACAGTAGTTAACAGTAGTTGGGCAACAGTAGTTACTAATAACAGTAGTTAACAGTAGTTGGGCAACAGTAGTTACTAATAACAGTAGTTAACAGTAGTTGGGCAACAGTAGTTACTAATAACAGTAGTTAACAGTAGTTGGGCAACAGTAGTTACTAATAGAGGGATGTCAGATCGAAGAAGCAATGGTATCGGTGAACCCAAGACGGTGACGGAGCATTTATATTTTTTTCTCTTCGAATTGTGTACCTGCATTTCATGGAATTTTCTTAAATTTATATTTGGCGATTGGAGATGCTTAATTGTTAATGATCGAACTACAAATATTTATCTGATACAACCGCCACAAGGTTTTCGAAGTTTTATTTTCAAAGTTAAAGAAAGGTCTTCTGTCATAACACGATCTTGAAACTGCCATAACTTGTCGATGAAGTGAAAGTAAAAATTGTACGCGCTGTAATCTTTCATCACTTTAAGCTGTTAAACGAATCTACCTGCCATGTATTCTGCAGGCCTTCTTATTTATTTACTATCCATCTATAAACGTATCGGATATTTTTATGCATTTGTTCACCCATGCTGCTGTTCAGGAAAACTTTGGGGCATCGTCTGCTCGTCTCCGAATGAGATCCGGCCGATCCGTTTCTCCTTTCGCCGTCCGCCTGCCGCTATCACGCTGCGTGTTTGCCCCGGTCTGATGGACAGGTTTACTACCGCCGCCCTGATATTATCTGTCCGCCGCTGGGCACGCACAAATTGCTCGTATTAGCCGACAGTGTTTGCCCACACTGGGGACGGTCGGCTGCGGGAGGCTGCGGACCCACTCTGGGGAGGCTGCGGACCCACTCTGGGGAGGCGGCGGACCCACTCTGGGGAGGCTGCGGACCCACTCTGGGGAGGCTGCGGACCCACTCTGGGGAGGCTGCGGACCCATACTGGGGAGGCTGCGGACCTACTCTGGGGAGGCGGCGGACCCACTCTGGGGAGGCGGCGGACTCACTCTGGGGAGGCGGCGGGAGGCTGCGGACCCACTCTGGGGAGGCTGCGGACCCACACAGGGGAGGCGGCGGACCCACACTGGGGAGGCGGCGGACCCACACTGGGGAGGCTGCGGACCCACTCTGGGGAGGCTGCGGGAGACTGCGGACCCACACTGGGGAGGCTGCGGGAGGCTGCGGACCCACACAGGGGAGGCGGCGGGAGGCTGCGGACCCACTCTGGGGAGGCTGCGGACCCACACTGGGGAGGCGGCGGACCCACACTGGGGAGGCTGCGGACCCACTCTGGGGAGGCTGCGGACCCACTCTGGGGAGGCTGCGGACCCACACTGGGGAGGCTGCGGACCCACTCTGGGGAGGCGGCGGACCCACTCTGGGGAGGCGGCGGACCCACTCTGGGGAGGCGGCGGACTCACTCTGGGGAGGCTGCGGACCCACACAGGAGAGGCGGCGGACCCACACTGGGGAGGCTGCGGACCCACTCTGGGGAGGCGGCGGACCCACACTGGGGAGGCTGCGGGAGGCTGCGGACCCACACTGGGGAGGCTGCGGGAGGCTGCGGACCCACACAGGGGAGGCGGCGGGAGGCTGCGGACTCACTCTGGGGAGGCTGTGGACCCACACTGGGGAGGCTGCGGACCCACACAGGGGAGGCTGCGGACCCACTCTGGGGAGGCTGCGGACCCACTCTGGGGAGGCTGCGGACCCACTTTGGGGAGGTTGCGGGAGGCTGCGGACCCACACTAGGGAGGCTGCGGACCCACACAGGGGAGGCTGCGGACCCACTCTGGGGAGGCTGCGGGAGGCTGCGGACCCACTCTGGGGAGGCTGCGGACCCACACTGGGGAGGCTGCGGACCCACTCTGGGGAGGCTGCGGACCCACTCTGGGGAGGCTGCGGGAGGCTGCGGACCCACTCTGGGGAGGCGGCGGACTCACTCTGGGGAGGCGGCGGGAGGCTGCGGACCCACTCTGGGGAGGCTGCGGACCCACACAGGGGAGGCGGCGGACCCACACTGGGGAGGCGGCGGACCAACACTGGGGAGGCGGCGGACCCACACTGGGGAGGCTGCGGACCCACTCTGGGGAGGCGGCGGACCCACACTGGGGAGGCTGCGGGAGGCTGCGGACCCACACTGGGGAGGCTGCGGGAGGCTGCGGACCCACACAGGGGAGGCTGCGGGAGGCTGCGGACCCACACTGGGGAGGCTGGGGGAGGCGGCGGACCCACACTGGGGAGGCTGCGGGAGGCTGCGGACCCACACTGGGGAGGCTGCGGGAGGCTGCGGACCCACACTGGGGAGGCTGCGGGAGGCTGCGGACCCACACAGTGGAGGCGGCGGGAGGCTGCGGACCCACTCTGGGGAGGCTGCGGACCCACACTGGGGAGGCTGCGGACCCACTCTGGGGAGGCTGCGGGAGGCTGCGGACCCACTCTGGGGAGGCTGCGGACCCACACTGGGGAGGCTGCGGACCCACTCTGGGGAGGCTGCGGACCCACTCTGGGGAGGCGGCGGACCCACTCTGGGGAGGCTGCGGACCCACACTGGGGAGGCTGCGGACCCACACAGGGGAGGCTGCAGACCCACTCTGGGGAGGCTGCGGACCCACTCTGGGGAGTCTGCGGACCCACTCTGGGGAGGCTGCGGACCCACTCTGGGGAGGCTGCGGACCCACTCTGGGGAGACTGCGGACCCACTCTGGGGAGGCTGCGGACCCACACTGGGGAGGCTGCGGGAGGCTGCGGACCCACACAGGGGAGGCTGCGGGAGGCTGCGGACCCACTCTGGGGAGTCTGCGGACCCACTCTGGGGAGGCTGCGGACCCACTCTGGGGAGGCTGCGGACCCACACTGGGGAGGCTGCGGACCCACTCTGGGGAGGCTGCGGACCCACTCTGGGGAGGCGGCGGACCCACTCTGGGGAGGCTGCGGACCCACACTGGGGAGGCTGCGGACCCACACAGGGGAGGCTGCGGACCCACTCTGGGAAGGCTGCGGACCCACTCTGGAGAGGCGGCGGACCCACTCTGGGGAGGCTGCGGACCCACACTGGGGAGGCTGCGGACCCACTCTGGGGAGGCGGCGGGAGGCTGCGGACCCACACAGGGGAGGCGGCGGGAGGCTGCGGACCCACTCTGGGGAGGCTGCGGACCCACTCTGGGGAGGCAGCGGGAGGCTGCGGACCCACACAGGGGAGGCGGCGGGAGGCTGCGGACCCACTCTGGGGAGGCTGCGGACCCACACTGGGGAGGCTGCGGACCCACTCTGGGGAGGCGGCGGGAGGCTGCGGACCCACTCTGGGGAGGCTGCGGACCCACACTGGGGAGGCTGCGGACCCACACAGGGGAGGCGGCGGACCCACTCTGGGGAGGCTGCGGGCCCACACAGGGGAGGCGGCGGGAGGCTGCGGACCCACACAGGGGAGGCTGCGGACCCACACAGGGGAGGCTGCGGACCCACACAGGGGAGGCGGCGGACCCACTCTGGGGAGGCGGCGGACCCACTCTGGGGAGGCGGTGGACCCACACTGGGGAGGCTGAGGACCCACTCTGGGGAGGCTGCGGACCCACTCTGGGGAGGCGGCGGACCCACACTGGGGAGGCGGCGGACCCACTCTGGGGAGGCTGCGGACTCACACTGGGGAGGCTGCGGGAGGCTGCGGACCCACTCTGGGGAGGCGGCGGACCCACTCTGGGGAGGCGGCGGACCCTCTGGGGAGGCGGCGGACCCACACTGGGGAGGCTGCGGGAGGCTGCGGACCCACACTGGGGAGGCTGCGGACCCACACTGGGGAGGCTGCGGACCCACGCTGGGGAGGCTGCGGACCCACTCTGGGGAGGCGGCGGACCCACTCTGGGGAGGCGGCGGACCCACACTGGGGAGGCTGCGGACCCACGCTGGGGAGGCTGCGGACCCACTCTGGGGAGGCGGCGGACCCACTCTGGGGAGGCGGCGGACCCACTCTGGGGAGGCGGCGGACCCACACAGGAGAGGCGGCGGACCCACACTGGGGAGGCTGCGGACCCACTCTGGGGAGGCGGCGGACCCACTCTGGGGAGGCGGCGGACCCACACTGGGGAGGCGGCGGACCCACTCTGGGGAGGCTGCGGACCCACTCTGGGGAGGCGGCGGACCCACTCTGGGGAGGCGGCGGACCCACTCTGGGGAGGCGGCGGACCCACTCTGGGGAGGCGGCGGGAGACAATGGACATTACATGGCCCCAATGGTGGTAGGGGGAGGCTCCGGACCCAAACTCACGGAACGGTGGCAGCGGAGTTAAAAAGCGCTGAACGGGCGGCGTTTTATCTGTTGACGTATCGCCGGCGTATCGGCCGATATCGCCGATTATTTGTTCAGTTATTGGCGTCGTTTGCGATGCTAGGATGAGGGGACGCACGCCGCCTCAAAACTGCGGGGCCATAAAAAGCGCAAATCCAAAACACACCCACCAACTCTCCCCTATTGAGCACAATAGAACCATTCCGTCTGTAGGCAAGTGGCAGTAATTGCACAACCCTCCACAACCGGCTAAAACCGAGATACTCCACTTACAAATCGTGCAGCAACGAACGTCGAACGTGTCCCTTCGACGCTGGCTCTACGTGCTCTTACGTTCACATTTTACTTGTCCCTCCCCTCTGTCTGTTCCTGTCTCAAAATCTGCGTCCCTTTCTCTGTCTCGCAGCACTAAAGACAGACATGTCTCTTTTCCGAAGCACTGGGTGCAGACCATTTTCCTGCCACTTAGGGCAGAGTGCATGCTTCTCGCGTCCGTCCCCTGACGTATTGATCTCGTACCTCCTTCACTGAAAACTTGGCCCAAAGACCTGCGAACTTTACAGACTTGCTGCCGCCGGCGAGACGGGGAGAGCGTAACCAGCTGGTCGGCAACAGATAATTAGCGTTAGTACTCTACTGAGTACGATAGTCCAAGGGAATCATCCGGCTGTTGTGATAACAGATGAGTCGCTTTACAAAGTAAAGTTTGAGACGAAGTCTTATGATCCAGTAATAAGCGTAGTTTCTAAATGCTATAAGCTCCATTAATTCTCAATATGAATGCCAAAAACTGCACACGATCAGGCACGTAGCCAAGGGAGGGAGGGAGGGAGGGAGGGAGGGAGGGAGGGAGGGAGGGAGGGAGGGAGGGAGGGAGGGAGGGAGGGAGGGAGGGAGGGAGGGAGGGAGGGAGGGAGGGAGGGAGGGAGGGGGGACTGGAGGCCAGGGACCCTTTGAGCGTGGTTTTTAGAGAGTTTAGAGCACTTCAGAGACCTTTAGGGTCACGGACCTCTCTGAAAGACCAGAGGGCCCCTTAGACGTTCAAAAGAGCCATGTGCATGTCAATGGGGCCCCTGGCAGACCGCAAGGGCCTTGGGCGGGTCAGAGGGCCCCCTGAACACGTCGAATGACCCCTAGCCAGCACATAGGGTCCCCTGTGCAGATCGGAGGGGCCCCTGACCAGACCGAAAGGGCCCCTATCCAGCACAGACGGGCCCCAGGGCAGGTCGGAGGGGCCCCTTGAGCATGTCGGCAGGGCGACAAAGCAGCCAGCGCAGTCCGACCAGAAGAGTCGCTGGGCAGATCGGAGGGGCCCAAAGCACGTAGAGATCCCAGATGAAGATTAAATACAAAGAGGTATTACTCCACAAGACAAATATTAAAATCGGAGCTTTCGGGTATATTGTAACACCCTTCCGTCAGCGATTAAGAGGCATTCGATAACAGGTCATTGCTCATCTAAGACGACTTGTAAACGCACAATACAATTTTTAGAGGTCCGCACCATGCGCAATGCGAAGCATTGATGAGAATGCATATCCAGGGCATAATACACAAAAATTTCGCGCCACTCCGCGGCGCAATTTGTTTAAGATTTCCAGGTCTTGAGCTTAAAAATAATTCCAAGTTGGTATAGCTGGTTCCAAATCGGCGTTGTTGGTTCCAAAGCTGATACGGCAGTTTGCTAACTCCAGTTCCTAAAAGCTGGTATGGCCTATGCCATACCTGTCATACTGCATTTCCATCCTTGTAACGTGCCCTTTCATCCGTTTTGTTTGGCCCTTTCAACGCTCGGGAAGGGGGCCCTTTCGAGACGCCGCCCCCCCCCCCCCTGGACGAAATCCTGGCTACGTGCCTGACCACACGATACGGCTTTCTTCGGTCCGTCATCGCGGTTCAACCTCTCCAATGTCAGGAGAGAGAGAGAGGGCTCTCGTGGCCGGCGAGAGTAATCCTCGGCGGATCAGGTTCCTGCTCGAGCCACGCCCCCCCTCTAATCCGCTCCACAGCGCCGCAACTGTCAAATGCTGTCTGCGGTTGTTCGACAGGCGGACAGGCGTGAAGCGGACCCGCCGGCCACCGCCCACCCACTTAGCACGCGCAGCAGAGTGCGAGCGGTCCAGTGGAGTCGGCCAACCGAGCTGCACGATCGCAGAGGACTGCTCTCGGGGTCAGCCCACTACTCAGAGTGGCACGGATGTTCATTTCGCGCCATTCCGTGCTAAAAAGCCGGCCAGACGCCATTACCAGACGCCGACTTTGAAGAGGAGAGGACCGCCCGCTGCGGGGCCAATCCTGAGTGTAATGAGTGGCGGCCGATAAAAAGCACCGACTCCAAAGTTTCATTATAAGCCCCGCCAGAGAGACGCTTAGCTCCGCTCAGCCGTCATCAAAACCGGATTGGTCTGACGCCTGGCTGTGCCAATTCTGACGCGCGTGGGGGTTATTACCAACTTTGGTGAAGTTCCATTTGTTACTACGACTGTAAAAACGGGACCGAAACAACTCGTGGGTTGAAAAGGTACGAATTCGGGAGCTGGCCGAACCAGACTTCATTTCGTCACTGAACGTTTTCTTTTGGTCACAGGCGATTGACGTTGGTCTCATTCATTTCTTAGCCAACTCCGCAGCTCCTCAACTTGGACGGTCATTGCGCATTGTCCGTCGATTCACACACGACTCCAACTACCTGCACTTCTCGCCCGGTACCGGCACGTCCCACCGCGCCGGTCAGACGCGGCCGCTGACCGCAGGGAGGCGCGCGGCGCGGCGGGGGGCGGGCTCACCGTCACGGCGTGACGCGTGACGCGTGACAGTCACGCGGCGGTGGGGTGGCGCACGACTCGATACACTCGCGTGCCGACGGTCGTAGCCGCCGGCCGGGGACATTAGGCGTTTTTGGTCGCGTATCTTGTGGCGCGGCGGCGGTCTATTCCATTTGTAGTGGCGCGCCTGCCGGCGGGGGGCCGGCGGGATGACGCCGGGAGACCGTTTTTACCGGACCACCGGCCGCGCCCGGTCCCACTCACACATGCCGAGCTCGGGAGACCCGACTGGGAGGCTGAAACTGGAGACTCAGACTCAGAGTGAAGAGACATGGAGCGCAGAGTATTTTGACTTTTCTTTCAAACAAGCCCTCTTACCTCCTTCACCTCCTTGTGTGGGGGCCACCCACTGCTGACATTAGCGTTGCTAGCATAAACAACACCGGACACATATTTGTATGATTTCAGTGTAGTTCAGCGCCCTAATGATTTCGAATCCATCATAGTTGAAATCCGGATTTCTCCTATAACTTATCAAGAAACCAATACAGTGAAAATCCTGAAGCTGGCAGACATTCGTTTGTCACGTTGACTGTATTTTGCAAAAATGGCCGAGGTATTTGGACGAGGTACGTGGGCGACTTTTTGTTGGGACAGTCTAGACCTGTCTAATCGTATTATATTTGTCGAGTGGTCACTGAGCGGTCACTGAGCGGTCACTGAGTGACCGTCACGTCACTGAGCGGCGCATATTGAGTCACGACGGACACGCAAAAAGCCGGGCACGCATCACTACCATATATGGTTTGACCTGCGCTGGTCAGTCTCGTTCTGTTGCGTCCCGGTCCCGGTCCCGTCCCGGTCCCGTCCCGGTCCCGTCCCCGTCCCGGTCCCGTCCCGGTCCCGTCCCGGTCCCGTCCCGATCCCGTCCCGGTCCCGTCCCGGTCCCGTCCCGGTCCCGTCCCGTGGTCCCGTCCCGTGGTCCCGTCCCGTGGTCCCGTCCCGGTCCCGTCCCGATCCCGTCCCGGTCCCGTCCCGGTCCCGTCCCGTCCCGGTCCCGGTCCCGGTCCCGTCCCGGTCCCGTCCCGGTCCCGTCCCGGTCCCGTCCCGGTCCCGTCCCGGTCCCGTCCCGTGGTCCCGTCCCGTGGTCCCGTCCCGTTTCGACCCGTCCGAGAAGAGCACTCCCGTCTCGGCACTGTCCGGCCCTGGTCTCGTCCCGTTCAGAGTGCAGCAGTTCCGTCCTGGCGGCCGGCAGTATCCCGACTCATCCCACCACGTCCCGTCCCGTCCCGTCCCGTCCCGTCCCGTCCCGTCCCGTCCCGTCCCGTCCCGTCCCGTCCCGTCTCGTCTCGTCTCGTCTCGTCTCGTCTCGTCTCGTCTCGTCCCGTCCCGTCCCGTCTCGTCTCGTCCCGTCCCGTCTCGTCCCGTCCCGTCCCGTCCCGTCCCGTCCCGTCCCGTCCCGTCCCGTCCCGTCTGTCTCTGTTGCAGCCCGTCTCGACAGCCCGTCTCGGCAGTGCCCGGCCCGGCGCGTGACATATGGAGCCACAGCGGGCTTATCTCAGGCGCGCCTGTAGCACGCTAATGGCGTGATTTGCCTCCCCGAACGGGCCTGACCGATCGTCCCGCAGCCTCCGCTCCCCACTCCTGACAGCACCTCCACCTCCACTCATACCGATCGTCCCGCAGCCTCCGCTCCCCACTCCTGACAGCACCTCCACCTCCACTCCTCCGAGTCGAGCCCAGCCTCCGCTCCCCGCTCCTGACAGCACTTCCACCTCCACTCCTCCGAGTCAAGCCCAGCCTCCACTCCCCACTCCTGACAGCACCTCCATTCCTCCGAGTCGAGCCCAGCCTCCGCTCCCCGCTCCTGACAGCACTTCCACCTCCACTCCTCCGAGTCGAGCCCAGCCTCCGCTCCTCGCTCCTGACAGCACCTCCACCTCCACTCCTCCGAGTCGAGCCCAGCCTCCGCTCCTCGCTCCTGACAGCACCTCCACCTCCACTCCTCCGAGTCGACCCCAGCCTCCGCTCCCCGCTCCTGACAGCACCTCCACCTCCACTCCTCCGAGTCGAGCCCAGCCTCCGCTCCCCGCTCCTGACAGCACTTCCACCTCCACTCCTCCGAGTCAAGCCCAGCCTCCGCTCCTCGCTCCTGACAGCACCTCCACCTCCACTCCTCCGAGTCGACCCCAGCCTCCGCTCCCCGCTCCTGACAGCACCTCCACCTCCACTCCTCCGAGTCGAGCCCAGCCTCCGCTCCCCGCTCCTGACAGCACCTCCACCTCCACTCCTCCGAGTCGAACCCAGCCTCCGCTCCCCGCTCCTGACAGCACCTCCACCTCCACTCCTCCGAGTCGAGCCCAGCCTCCGCTCCCCACTCCTGACAGCACCTCCACCTCCACTCCTCCGAGTCGAGCCCAGCCTCCGCTCCCCGCTCCTGACAGCACTTCCACCTCCACTCCTCCGAGTCAAGCCCAGCCTCCACTCCCCACTCCTGACAGCACCTCCACTCCTCCGAGTCGAGCCCAGCCTCCGCTCCCCGCTCCTGACAGCACTTCCACCCCCACTCCTCCGAGTCGAGCCAGCCTCCGCTCCCCACTCCTGACAGCACCTCCACCTCCACTCCTCCGAGTCGAGCCCAGCCTCCGCTCCCCACTCCTGACAGCACCTCCACCTCCACTCCTCCGAGTCGAGCCCAGCCTCCGCTCCTCGCTCCTGACATCACCTCCACCTCCACTCCTCCGAGTCGACCCCAGCCTCCGCTCCCCGCTCCTGACAGCACCTCCACCTCCACTCCTCCGAGTCGAGCCCAGCCTCCGCTCCCCGCTCCTGACAGCACTTCCACCTCCACTCCTCCGAGTCGAGCCCAGCCTCCGCTCCCCACTCCTGACAGCACCTCCACCTCCACTCCTCCGAGTCGAGCCCAGCCGCCGCTCCTCGCTCCTAACAGCACCTCCACCTCCACTCCTCCGAGTCGACCCCAGCCTCCGCTCCCCGCTCCTGACAGCACCTCCACCTCCACTCCTCCGAGTCGAGCCCAGCCTCCGCTCCCCGCTCCTGACAGCACTTCCACCTCCACTCCTCCGAGTCGAGCCCAGCCTCCGCTCCTCGCTCCTGACAGCACCTCCACCTCCACTCCTCCGAGTCGACCCCAGCCTCCGCTCCCCGCTCCTGACAGCACCTCCACCTCCACTCCTCCGAGTCGAGCCCAGCCTCCGCTCCCCGCTCCTGACAGCACTTCCACCTCCACTCCTCCGAGTCGAGCCCAGCCTCCGCTCCCCACTCCTGACAGCACCTCCACCTCCACTCCTCCGAGTCGAGCCCAGCCTCCGCTCCCCACTCCTGACAGCACCTCCACCTCCACTCCTCCGAGTCGAGCCCAGCCTCCGCTCCTCGCTCCTGACAGCACCTCCACCTCCACTCCTCCGAGTCGACCCCAGCCTCCGCTCCCCGCTCCTGACAGCACCTCCACCTCCACTCCTCCGAGTCGAGCCCAGCCTCCGCTCCCCGCTCCTGACAGCACTTCCACCTCCACTCCTCCGAGTCGAGCCCAGCCTCCGCTCCCCACTCCTGACAGCACCTCCACCTCCACTCCTCCGAGTCGAGCCCAGCCTCCGCTCCTCGCTCCTGACAGCACCTCCACCTCCACTCCTCCGAGTCGAGCCCAGCCTCCGCTCCTCGCTCCTGACAGCACCTCCACCTCCACTCCTCCGAGTCGACCCCAGCCTCCGCTCCCCGCTCCTGACAGCACCTCCACCTCCACTCCTCCGAGTCGAGCCCAGCCTCCGCTCCCCGCTCCTGACAGCACTTCCACCTCCACTCCTCCGAGTCGAGCCCAGCCTCCGCTCCTCGCTCCTGACAGCACCTCCACCTCCACTCCTCCGAGTCGACCCCAGCCTCCGCTCCCCGCTCCTGACAGCACCTCCACCTCCACTCATCAATCAATCAATCAATCAATCAGTTTATTAAACCCCTCCATCAGATGGCTTTTCAGTGGTCATCGTCATGAACAAGAATGAGTTGAATGGAGAAATAAAATACATTGTAAAATACATCGTAAAATACATCGTAAGAACACACTATGATTAAAATCCAATTGCAACTAACTACAGCTTACATCAAAACCTCAGTCACAGTCCTCGCTTGCAAAGAGCCATTTCTTAGCAGCGGTACGAATCGTAATGACAGACTCTGATGTTCTGACGTCGGCGGGCAATCTGACGTCAGAACATCATCAACTCATACCGATCGTCCCGCAGCCTCCGCTCCCCACTCCTGACAGCACCTCCACCTCCACTCCTCCGAGTCGAGCCCAGCCTCCGCTCCCCGCTCCTGACAGCACTTCCACCTCCACTCCTCCGAGTCAAGCCCAGCCTCCACTCCCCACTCCTGACAGCACCTCCACTCCTCCGAGTCGAGCCCAGCCTCCGCTCCCCGCTCCTGACAGCACTTCCACCTCCACTCCTCCGAGTCGAGCCCAGCCTCCGCTCCCCACTCCTGACAGCACCTCCACCTCCACTCCTCCGAGTCGAGCGCAGCCTCCGCTCCTCGCTCCTGACAGCACCTCCACCTCCACTCCTCCGAGTCGACCCCAGCCTCCGCTCCCCGCTCCTGACAGCACCTCCACCTCCACTCCTCCGAGTCGAGCCCAGCCTCCGCTCCCTGCTCCTGACAGCACTTCCACCTTCACTCCTCCGAGTCGAGCCCAGCCTCCGCTCCCCACTCCTGACAGCACCTCCACCTCCACTCCTCCGAGTCGAGCCCAGCCTCCGCTCCTCGCTCCTGACAGCACCTCCACCTCCACTCCTCCGAGTCGAGCCCAGCCTCCGCTCCCCGCTCCTGACAGCACCTCCACCTCCACTCCTCCGAGTCGAGCCCAGCCTCCGCTCCCCGCTCCTGACAGCACCCCCACCTCCACTCCTCCGAGTCGAGCCCAGCCTCCGCTCCCCGCTCCTGACAGCACCTCCACCTCCACTCCTCCGAGTCGAGCCCAGCCTCCACTCCCCACTCCTGACAGGACCTCCACTCCTCCGAGTCGAGCCCAGCCTCCGCTCCCCACTCCTGACAGCACCTCCACCTCCACTCCTCCGAGTCGAGCCCAGCCTCCGCTCCCCGCTCCTGACAGCACATCCACCTCCACTCCTCCGAGTCGAGCCCAGCCTCCGCTCCCCGCTCCTGACAGCACCTCCACCTCCACTCCTCCGAGTCGAGCCCAGCCTCCACTCCCCACTCCTGACAGGACCTCCACTCCTCCGAGTCGAGCCCAGCCTCCGCTCCCCACTCCTGACAGCACCTCCACCTCCACTCCTCCGAGTCGAGCCCAGCCTCCGCTCCCCGCTCCTGACAGCACCTCCACCTCCACTCCTCCGAGTCGAGCCCAGCCTCCGCTCCCCACTCCTGACAGCACCTCCACTCCTCCGAGTCGAGCCCAGCCTCCGCTCCCCGCTCCTGACAGCACCTCCACTCCTCCGAGTCGAGCCCAGCCTCCGCTCCCTGCTCCTGACAGCACCTCCACCTCCACTCCTCCGAGTCGAGCCCAGCCTCCACTCCCCACTCCTGACAGGACCTCCACTCCTCCGAGTCGAGCCCAGCCTCCGCTTCCCACTCCTGACAACACCTCCACCTCCACTCCTCCGAGTCGAGCCCAGCCTCCGCTCCCCGCTCCTGACAGCACCTCCACCTCCACTCCTCCGAGTCGAGCCCAGCCTCCGCTCCCCGCTCCTGACAGCACCTCCACCTCCACTCCTCCGAGTCGAGCCCAGCCTCCACTCCCCGCTCCTGACAGCACCTCCACCTCCACTCCTCCGAGTCGAGCCCAGCCTCCGCTCCCCACTCCTGACAGCACCTCCACTCCTCCGAGTCGAGCCCAGCCTCCGCTCCCCACTCCTGACAGCACCTCCACCTCCACTCCTCCGAGTCGAGCCCAGCCTCCGCTCCCCGCTCCTGACAGCACCTCCACCTCCACTCCTCCGAGTCGAGCCCAGCCTCCGCTCCCCACTCCTGACAGCACCTCCACTCCTCCGAGTCGAGCCCAGCCTCCGCTCCCCGCTCCTGACAGCACCTCCACCTCCACTCCTCCGAGTCGAGCCCAGCCTCCGCTCCCCGCTCCTGACAGCACCTCCACCTCCACTCTTCCGAGTCGAGCCCAGCCTCCACTCCCCACTCCTGACAGGACCTCCACTCCTCCGAGTCGAGCCCAGCCTCCGCTCCCCGCTCCTGACAGCACCTCCACCTCCACTCCTCCGAGTCGAGCCCAGCCTCCGCTCCCCGCTCCTGACAGCACCTCCACCTCCACTCCTCCGAGTCGAGCCCAGCCTCCACTCCCCACTCCTGACAGGACCTCCACTCCTCCGAGTCGAGCCCAGTCTCCGCTCCCCACTCCTGACAGCACCTCCACCTCCACTCCTCCGAGTCGAGCCCAGCCTCCGCTCCCCGCTCCTGACAGCACCTCCACCTCCACTCCTCCGAGTCGAGCCCAGCCTCCGCTCCCCACTCCTGACAGCACCTCCACCTCCACTCCTCCGAGTCGAGCCCAGCCTCCGCTCCCCACTCCTGACAGCACCTCCACCTCCACTCCTCCGAGTCGAGCCCAGCCTCTGCTCCCCGCTCCTGACAGCACCTCCACCTCCACTCCTCCGAGTCGAGCCCAGCCTCCGCTCCCCACTCCTGACAGCACCTCCACCTCCACTCCTCCGAGTCGAGCCCAGCCTCTGCTCCCCGCTCCTGACAGCACCTCCACCTCCACTCCTCCGAGTCGAGCCCAGCCTCCGCTCCCCACTCCTGACAGCACCTCCACCTCCACTCCTCCGAGTCGAGCTCAGCCTCCACTCCCCGCTCCTGACAGCACCTCCACCTCCACTCCTCCGAGTCGAGCCCAGCCTCTGCTCCCCGCTCCTGACAGCACCTCCACCTCCACTCCTCCGAGTCGAGCCCAGCCTCCGCTCCCCACTCCTGACAGCACCTCCACCTCCACTCCTCCGAGTCGAGCTCAGCCTCCGCTCCCCACTCCTGACAGCACCTCCACCTCCACTCCTCCGAGTCGAGCCCAGCCTCCACTCCCCACTCCTGACAGCACCTCCACCTCCACTCCTCTGAGTCGAGCCCAGCCTCCGCTCCCCACTCCTGACAGCACCTCCACCTCCACTCCTCCGAGTCGAGCCCAGCCTCTGCTCCCCGCTCCTGACAGCACCTCCACCTCCACTCCTCCGAGTCGAGCCCAGCCTCCGCCCCCCGCTCTTGACAGCACCTCCACCTCTACTCCTCCGAGTCGAGCCCAGCCTCCGCTCCCCGCTCCTGACAGCACCTCCACTCCTCCGAGTCGAGCCCAGCCTCCGCTCCCCACTCCTGACAGCACCTCCACCTCCACTCCTCCGAGTCGAGCCCAGCCTCCGCTCCCCGCTCCTGACAGCACCTCCACCTCCACTCCTCCGAGTCGAGCCCAGCCTCCGCTCCCCGCTCCTGACAGCACCTCCACCTCCACTCCTCCGAGTCGAGCCCAGCCTCCGCTCCCCGCTCCTGACAGCACCTCCACCTCCACTCCTCCGAGTCGAGCCCAGCCTCCGCTCCCCGCTCCTGACAGCACCTCCACCTCCACTCCTCCGAGTCGAGCCCAGCCTCCGCTCCCCGCTCCTGACAGCACCTCCACCTCCACTCCTCCGAGTCGAGCCCAGCCTCCACTCCCCACTTCTGACAGGACCTCCACTCCTCCGAGTCGAGCCCAGCCTCCGCTCCCCACTCCAGACAGCACCTCCACCTCCACTCCTCCGAGTCGAGCCCAGCCTCCGCTCCCCGCTCCTGACAGCACCTCCACCCCCACTCCTCCGAGTCGAGCCCAGCCTCCGCTCCCCGCTCCTGACAGCACCTCCACCTCCACTCCTCCGAGTCGAGCCCAGCCTCCGCTCCCCGCTCCTGACAGCACCTCCACCTCGACTCCTCCGAGTCGAGCCCAGCCTCTGCTCCCCGCTCCTGACAGCACCTCCACCTCCACTCCTCCGAGTCGAGCCCAGCCTCCGCTCCCCACTCCTGACAGCACCTCCACCTCCACTCCTCCGAGTCGAGCCCAGCCTCTGCTCCCCGCTCCTGACAGCACCTCCACCTCCACTCCTCCGAGTCGAGCCCAGCCTCCGCTCCCCACTCCTGACAGCACCTCCACCTCCACTCCTCCGAGTCGAGCCCAGCCTCCACTCCCCGCTACTGACAGCACCTCCACCTCCACTCCTCCGAGTCGAGCCCAGCCTCTGCTCCCCGCTCCTGACAGCACCTCCACCTCCACTCCTCCGAGTCGAGCCCAGCCTCCGCTCCCCACTCCTGACAGCACCTCCACCTCCACTCCTCCGAGTCGAGCTCAGCCTCCGCTCCCCACTCCTGACAGCACCTCCACCTCCACTCCTCCGAGTCGAGCCCAGCCTCCACTCCCCACTCCTGACAGCACCTCCACCTCCACTCCTCCGAGTCGAGCCCAGCCTCCGCTCCCCACTCCTGACAGCACCTCCACCTCCACTCCTCCGAGTCGAGACCAGCCTCTGCTCCCCGCTCCTGACAGCACCTCCACCTCCACTCCTCCGAGTCGAGCCCAGCCTCCGCCCCCGCTCCTGACAGCATGACAGCACCTCCACCTCTACTCCTCCGAGTCGAGCCCAGCCTCCACTCCCCACTCCTGACAGCACCTCCACCTCCACTCCTCCGAGTCGAGCCCAGCCTCCGCTCCCCGCTCCTGACAGCACCTCCACTCCTCCGAGTCGAGCCCAGCCTCCGCTCCCCGCTCCTGACAGCACCTCCACTCCTCCGAGTCGAGCCCAGCCTCCGCTCCCCGCTCCTGACAGCACCTCCACTCCTCCGAGTCGAGCCCAGCCTCCACTCCCCGCTCCTGACAGGACCTCCACTCCTCCGAGTCGAGCCCAGCCTCCGCTCCCCACTCCTGACAGCACCTCCACCTCCACTCCTCCGAGTCGAGCCCAGCCTCCGCTCCCCGCTCCTGACAGCACCTCCACCTCCACTCCTCCGAGTCGAGCCCAGCCTCCGCTCCCCACTCCTGACAGCACCTCCACCTCCACTCCTCCGAGTCGAGCCCAGCCTCCGCTCCCCACTCCTGACAGCACCTCCACCTCCACTCCTCCGAGTCGAGCCCAGCCGGCACGGAACGCGTCCTTTTCATGGTGTTTGATATGTGAACTTGCGTCCTCTAAAGCGTTAATGGCCCCTGGCTTAATGTCCTGGAATATAAAGCCGGGAGTATTTGTCAGCGGAATGGGCTTTGTGGTGGTGGCGGAGCGTCCAATATTAATCTTGCACCCTAAAAAGGACGTTAAAGCGCTGTTGGGTTGATGCAATTATTCATGCGACTGCGCGGAGTGATGACCTGCAATGTGTTGAAACCCGCAGGCAAAAACTCAGATTTAAGTGGAATGAAATACTTTTTTGTCAATATTGCTTCTCCAAAATGATTAATGAGTTAATGGTGGGAGAATCCGGATTATCATCGCGACGGCACACCACTTTAACCATCAGTTTTGCCACCAGAACTGTTTTTGATATGTTTATCAAACTTAACTATATATATAGATTCTTGCTTAGAACTGAAGCTGGTTGATGTGTGAAGCATTTAAAGTCATGTCATGTTTTGATTGCATCTTCCTTCAGCTTGTATGAAAATGATGATCAGAATACCTATTATTATTTATTTATTGTACATCATGGGTCCGTCCCCGGAACATGGCCAGGGCCAACGGGGCTATTCTTGAACCCGAGTCAACACAATACGAGCATGGGCACAATATGGGTAAAACTCTCACACAAGACACACACCATACAGAGGTCAAGGCTAATAACAGGACAGTTTAAAAACGAAGATAAAAGCCATACGAGTAGACACAAATATATATATAAGATCGCGGCGAATGAATGAAGACGAGCGAGTCAGGCAGGTGAGGAACTCAAGTGAAGTTTAAGAGAATGCTTGAACTGTGATACCGACATGGTCGAGAATTCGGTCGGTAGTGCATTGTAACGGTCGGCGGCACGATATGCGAACTGTCGCTTGCCGGCAGCCGTCCCGCGGATGCGAGGAAGGCTGAGTAAATAGTCTTGTCGAGTACTTCGTACGCGATCAGGCTGCTCTCGGTTCGTGTGAAATTTGCAAGCCAGTGACTCTGGTTCACCCATTGACCGGATCTTGTGCAGGAGAGTGAGGGTATGGTGGGTAAACATGTCATTGGAGTTCAACCAGCCCAGGTTCTCCCGCACGCCAGAGATGTGGTCGTATTTCCTCTTACCGGAGATGACACGGGCGGCAAAGTTAATGTTTTTTTTTGCACTGCAGCCATGTTCTTGGCGGAACCATTTCCGTACACCGACAGAATAACAAATAACAAATGTTGCTCTCGCCCATAGCTTTGATGAATGAAAGCTGACGCCGAGAGGAACATTTGTTACTTTGCAGGGCCTATTTCCATTAATCCCTTTAAAAATCCACGTCTGAAGATGGCTGTAACAATGACCACCTCACGAATTACATCAAAATAGCGACACTCGGGCGACACATACAAGTTGAAGACACGTGTGATATAAACAAACAGATGCGATTTATACATTCTGCTTTCTTCTTCATTTCTTGAGGCAGTGTGTCATCTTGTTGTTCAGAGCACGTTGTAAAATTAAGCTTGCGAATTGAGACATGCCTGCAATTCATTGACGGAAATTCCGTCCAAATATCACTAACAGTGTTACGCTTACAATATTTATATAATCCCCAAACACGTGTCAATGCCGGTTTTCTGTGTTGGTCGCCTCTCTGCCTGCCGCGGTACAGCAGCTGACTGTCAAGTGCCAACCGAGCAGCATCACATCTCAGGACCTACACCCGCCGAGTGTCCCCCCACCCGCCCCGGTATAACTCAGGACCTACACCCGCCGAGTGTCCCCCCACCCGCCCCGGTATAACTCAGGACCTACACCCGCCGAGTGTCCCCCCACCCGCCCCGGTATAACTCAGGGACCTACACCCGCCGAGTGTCCCCCCACCCGCCCCGGTATAACTCAGGACCTACACCCGCCGAGTGTCCCCCCACCCGCCCCGGTATAACTCAGGGACCTACACCCGCCGAGTGTCCCCCCACCCGCCCCGGTATAACTCAGGACCTACACCCGCCGAGTGTCCCCCCACCCGCCCCGGTATAACTCAGGACCTACACCCGCCGAGTGTCCCCCCACCCGCCCCGGTATAACTCAGGGACATACACCCGCCGAGTGTCCCCCCACCCGCCCCGGTATAACTCAGGACCTGCACCCGCCGAGTGTCCCCCCACCCGCCCCGGTATAACTCAGGACCTACACCCGCCGAGTGTCCCGCCACCCGCCCCGGTATAACTCAGGACCTACACCCGCCGAGTGTCCCCCACCCGCCCCGGTATAACTCAGGACCTGCACCCGCCGAGTGTCCCGCCACCCGCCCCGGTATAACTCAGGACCTACACCCGCCGAGTGTCCCCCACCCGCCCCGGTATAACTCAGGACCTGCACCCGCCGAGTGTCCCCCCACCCGCCCCGGTATAACTCAGGACCTACACCCGCCGAGTGTCCCCCCACCCGCCCCGGTATAACTCAGGACCTACACCCGCCGAGTGTCCCCCCACCCGCCCCGGTATAACTCACAACTCAACACCCGCCGAGTGTCCCGCCACCCGCCCCGGTATAACTCAGGACCTGCACCCGCCGAGTGTCCCGCCACCCGCCCCGGTATAACTCAGGACCTACACCCGCCGAGTGTCCCGCCACCCGCCCCGGTATAACTCAGGACCTACACCCGCCGAGTGTCCCCCCACCCGCCCCGGTATAACTCAGGACCTACACCCGCCGAGTGTCCCCCCACCCGCCCCGGTATAACTCAGGACCTACACCCGCCGAGTGTCCCCCACCCGCCCCGGTATAACTCAGGACCTACACCCGCCGAGTGTCCCCCCCACCCGCCCCGGTATAACTCAGGACCTACACCCGCCGAGTGTCCCCCCACCCGCCCCGGTATAACTCACAACTCAACACCCGCCAAGTGTCCCCCCCCCGCCCCGGTATAACTCAGGACCTACACCCGCCGAGTGTCCCGCCACTCGCCCCGGTATAACTCAGGACCTACACCCGCCGAGTGTCCCGCCACCCGCCCCGGTATAACTCAGGACCTACACCCGCCGAGTGTCCCCCCCACCCGCCCCGGTATAACTCAGGACCTACACCCGCCGAGTGTCCCCCCACCTGCCCCGGTATAACTCAGGACCTACACCCACCGAGTGTCCCGCCACCCGCCCCGGTATAACTCGGGACCTACACCCGACGAGTGTCCCGCCACCCGCCCCGGTATAACTCAGGACCTACACCCGCCGAGTGTCCCCCCACCCGCCCCGGTATAACTCAGGACCTACACCCGCCGAGTGTCCCCCCCCCCCCCACCCGCCCCGGTATAACTCAGGACCTACACCCGCCGAGTGTCCCACCATCCGCTCCGGTATAACTCAGGACCTACACCCGCCGAGTGTCCCCCCACCCGCCCCGGTATAACTCAGGACCTACACCCGCCGAGTGTCCCCCCACCCGCCCCGGTATAACTCAGAACCTACACCCGCCGAGTGTCCCCCCACCCGCCCCGGTATAACTCAGGACCTACACCCGCCGAGTGTCCCCCCACCCGCCCCGGTATAACTCAGGACCTACACCCGCCGAGTGTCCCCCCACCCGCCCCGGTATAACTCAGGACCTACACCCGCCGAGTGTCCCCCCACCCGCCCCGGTATAACTCACAACTCAACACCCGCCGATTTTCCCGCACCCGCCCCGGTATAACTCAGGACCTACACCCGCCGAGTGTCCCCCCACCCGCCCCGGTATAACTCAGGACCTACACCCGCCGAGTGTCCCCCCACCCGCCCCGGTATAACTCACAACTCAACACCCGCCAAGTGTCCCCCCACCCGCCCCGGTATAACTCAGGACCTACACCCGCCGAGTGTCCCCCCACCCGCCCCGGTATAACTCAGGACCTACACCCGCCGAGTGTCCCGCCACCCGCCCCGGTATAACTCAGGACCTACACCCGCCGAATGTCCCCCACCCGCCCCGGTATAACTCAGGGACCTACACCCGCCGAGTGTCCCCCCACCCGCCCCGGTATAACTCAGGACCTACACCCGCCGAGTGTCCCCCCACCCGCCCCGGTATAACTCACAACTCAACACCCGCCGAGTGTCCCCCCACCCGCCCCGGTATAACTCAGGACCTACACCCGCCGAGTGCCCCCCACCCCCCACCCGCCCCGGTATAACTCAGTACCTACACCCGCCGAGTGTCTCCCCACCCGCCCCGGTATAACTCACAACTCAACACCCGCCGAGTGTCCCCCCACCCACCCCGGTATAACTCAGGACCTACACCCGCCGAGTGTTCCACCACCCGCCCCGGTATAACTCAGGACCTACACCCGCCGAGTGTCCCCCACCCGCCCCGGTATAACTCAGGACCTACACCCGCCGAGTGTCCCCCCACCCGCCCCGGTATAACTCAGGACCTACACCCGCCGAGTGTCCCCCCACCCGCCCCGGTATAACTCAGGACCTACACTCGCCGAGTGTCCCCCCACCCGCCCCGGTATATATCAGGACCTACACCCGCCGAGTGTCCCCCCCCCCCACCCGCCCCGGTATAACTCAGGACCTACACCCGCCGAGTGTCCCCCCACCCGCCCCGGTATAACTCAGGACCTACACCCGCCGAGTGTCCCCCCACCCGCCCCGGTATAACTCAGGACCTACACCCGCCGAGTGTCCCCCACCCGCCCCGGTATAACTCAGGACCTACACCCGCCGAATGTCCCCCACCCGCCCCGGTATAACTCAGGGACCTACACCCGCCGAGTGTCCCCCCCCCACCCGCCCCGGTATAACTCAGGACCTACACCCGCCGAGTGTCCCCCCACCCGCCCCGGTATAACTCAGGACCTACACCCGCCGAGTGTCCCCCCACCCGCCCCGGTATATCTCAGGACCTACACCCGCCGAGTGTCCCCCCCCCCACCCGCCCCGGTATAACTCAGGACCTACGCCCGCCGAGTGTCCCCCCATCCGCCCCGGTATAACTCAGGACCTACACCCGCCGAGTGACCCCCCACCCGCCCCGGTATAACTCAGGACCTACACCCGCCGAGTGTCCCCCCACCCGCCCTGGTATAACTCAGGACCTACACCCGCCGAGTGTCCCCCACCCGCCTCGGTATAACTCAGGACCTACACCCGCCGAGGGTCCCCCCACCCGCCCCGGTATAACTCAGGACCTACACCCGCCGAGTGTCCCCCCACCCGCCCCGGTATAACTCAGGACCTACACCCGCCGAGTGTCCCCCCACCCGCCCCGGTATAACTCAGGACCTACACCCGCCGAGTGACCCCCCCCCCCCACCCGCCCCGGTATAACTCAGGACCAACACCCGCCGAGTGTCCCCCCACCCGCCCCGGTATAACTCAGGACCTACACCCGCCGAGTGTCCCCCCACCCGCCCCGGTATAACTCAGGACCTACACCCGCCGGGTGTCCCTCCACCAGTCCCGGTATAACTCAGGACCTACACCCGCCGAGTGTCCCCCCACCCGCCCGGTATAACTCAGGACCTACACCCGCCGAGTGTCCCCCACCCGCCCCGGTATAACTCAGGACCTACACCCGCCGAGTGTCCCCCCACCCGCCCCGGTATAACTCAGGACCTACACCCGCCGAGTGTCCCCCCACCCGCCCCGGTATAACTCAGGACCTACACCCGCCGAGTGCCCCCCCCCCCCACCCGCCCCGGTATAACTCAGGACCTACACCCGCCGAGTGTCCCCCCACCCGCCCCGGTATAACTCAGGACCTACACCCGCCGAGTGTCCTCCCACCCGCCCCAGTATAACTCAGAACCTACACCCGCCGAGTGTCCCCCCACCCGCCCCGGTATAACTCAGGACCTACACCCGCCGAGTGTCCCCCCCCCCACCCACCCCGGTATAACTCAGGACCTACACCCGCCGAGTGTCCCCCCACCCGCCCCGGTATAACTCAGGACCTACACCCGCCGAGTGTCCCCACACCCGCCCCGGTATAACTCAGGACCTACACCCGCCGAGTGTCACCCCACCCGCCCCGATATAACTCAGGACCTACACCCGCCGAGTGTCCCCCCCCCATCCGCCCCGGTATAACTCAGAACCTACACCCGCCGAGTGTCCCGCCACCCGCTCCAGTATAACTCAGGACCTACACCCGCCAAGTGTCCCCCCACCCGCCCCGGTATAACTCAGGACCTACACCCGCCGAGTGTCCCCCCACCCGCCCCGGTATAACTCAGGACCTACACCCGCCGAGTGTCCCCCCACCCACCCCGGAATAACTCAGGACCTACACCCGCCGAGTGTCCCCCCACCCGCCCCGGTATAACTCAGGACCAACACCCGCCGAGTGTCCCCCCACCCGCCCCGGTATAACTCAGGACCTACACCCGCCGAGTGTCCCCCCACCCGCCCCGGTATAACTCAGGGCCTACACCCGCCGAGTGTCCCCCCACCCGCCCAGGTATAACTCAGGACCTACACCCGCCGAGTGTCCCTCCACCCGCCCCGGTATAACTCAGGACCTACACCCGCCGAGTGTCCCCCCACCCGCCCCGGTATAAATCAGGACCTACACCCCTACCCGCCCCGGTATAACTCAGGACCTACACCCGCCCCGGTAAAACTCCACCGCGGCAGTCGCGGTCCGTCGCGGATGACGTGCCGCTCTGAGTTGATGACGCGCCTCGTCACTGATGACGCCCGCGCCACACCGGCCGCCCGCGCCACATCCGCCGCAGTTTTTACCGCGCCACAGTGATTAATTAGCCGGGAATTAGCGGCACAAAGAGCGACGAATTGCGCGCCGCTGCGGCAGACAGCCGTCGGTTACAGCAGTGAGTCTTGTGGGAGTTGAGAGTCTGAAACCGCGTGAAAGTGTTCACACTTACGCCAGTCACTAAAACGGGACAAGCATGAAGACTGGGGCACTGCTTGCTAACCCTGGCATAGGTTGCCTTGCCACCCCTACCCGAATCATCACTGAAGGTTGTTTTTAACTATTAGAAACAACACTATTCTTTAGATAAAGGGGAGCTGATAAAGTTCGGCTGGAAAGATGATTTGCTTAAATACTTTTAGAACGGTTATTAATAAATGAGAAACTAAAAAACAATCCACCCGCCATCAACTAAAATGTAAAACATAATATATCGTCACGTATAATTCATTTATCTTATTTGGAAGCGAAAATAAAAACAACGCATCAACTATTTGTTTTTGTAAGTTCTTTGCGCACGTTCCTAAAGCCTTACATGTGGCATGGCAAAGCTTGCTACCAGCTTAGCTATGTAAAACTGTAGACCTATAAGGCTAAATACATGCTTTAAAGCACAATATATCAAATTTGCATGCAACGTGCATCATAGAGTGAGCGCCATCCATATTCTCCATTGTCCTTGTCGCCTTCTTTTCTCTGGAGGCTCCGTTATGGGTAGTTAAAACTAAAGCCCCACACAATGGCTGTCATTGGTAAGTGGCTTTTTTGCTGTAATTTCCCTGGCCTGTAATCAGACTCATTAGATAAGTGACCGCGTGCTCACGAGGTGTCGTTAACTATCCACCGCGCAGCTGCCCGGCACGCCGCCAGAACCCTCAATCAAACCTTTTTATGTAATACAACTTAATTCACTTAGATCTCCTGGCCCATATGCCGGTAATCAGCATGAAGCTAATCGTCTTATACGCCACATGGCCCGTGATAATTGTCACTGTGCATGTCACTGGCCAATTTCAGTCCAGTAACGACCTTCGCTGGCAAAAGCTGCGTGTGGCCATGGGCCTCCATTTCCCGGCAGTTTCTCATCCACCGTTCCCAGCACCTGCTTCTCATCCACTGTTCCCAGCACCTGGTCAAATATTAAAACACGCCTGGTATCAAAAGCGTGCTCTGGTGGCCATCACAATCAATCAACACGGCACATCAGAGCTGGCTGGCTCTCCCGCGCGTGTCAGTAATTACAGTATTATGTATGGCCGTCTGATTACTATCCCGAGATGCCGCCTGAGGGCAGGACAGGGAGGAGAGGTGGTATCTCCGCCTGAGGGCAGGACAGGGAGGAGAGGTGGTATCTCTGACACCCGCAGCCCGGAGGCGCTGCAGGCTGGGCCCGGTGACGTCACCGTGTAACGTACCGACTTCAGGCGGGGCGTCGTCACCGTGTAACGTACCGACTTCAGGCGGGGCGTCGTCCTATCCTGAGCGCAGAACAGGTTATTATCTAACCACGCACAGGGCGGATAAAGGTCAACGTGGCCCATGATGCATTGTTTTGGCCTTGATGTATGCGAGCCCGACCCGGACAATTTAGTTGGTATGCCATTGCTCAAGGCGATATAACCAGGACACAAAGAGGCAGTAGTTGGCTTAAGCTCCGGCCGACGCAGTAGTTGGCTTAAGCTCCGGCCGAATAGCGTCGAGCTCCGGCCGACGCTATTCTTTTCATTGTCAGCCTGGTGCTGATACAATAAAATAATGGAAAATGAAATAAAGTAGCCGTTTGAGCTCAGCTCGTTCGAATCAAAACGTAAATGGTACACCGATGCGATGTAGTTATGTTAATGATTTATATCTATTGCTTATACAATTATAAGGCTTAAGTCTCGTCACCAAATATGATGCAATTTGCATTACGATATACCTTTGAATTAAGAATTCCCTATAACAGTACCTAAATCTAGTTTCAGAAAAAGTATAAAAATGTCGGAAAACATAATTCAGCATTTAAAATGTAGATCTAAATTGTGACAATCTGATGTGGAAGAGCGGATTTTTTTAAAAAATACCGATTGGAATAACTGATCAGGGTGCTTTATACGTTTACTGTCCGGTCTGTGGAAGCGGGACGTTTTTTTATATTGTCGCGAGCTAATCGGCTTTTCCACGCCATTTGCCTCACACAAATTAGGAATCTGCCATTAAATCGGTTAATACTGCTATTTCCCCACCTTCACTGAGCATTAATCACGATTCCATTAAGATGGCGGCACATGCCGTATGTCGGTCTAATCCAAACCTATTATCAGACGCCGTTGGCCGTGTTTAAACACCGTGATCTGCGCAGGAGACCCCTCATCCCGTCCCCCCGGGCCGGACCCCGACCGGTGGCCACTTATTACACACAGCGTTACCCAACTATTAGCGCAGAAACAGCTGCAGCGGTTCCAAACTAGAGACCGTAGTGTTTCTAGATAACGATGACACTGGTATGCACTGATGCTGAACTGATGATTCTTCATCACGTTTCGCGACAACAACCATTCCGCTGGCCATGTGAAGTCAATGCATGTTTTCCTGCACTGCATCGACTGGTCAAACTTTAAGCATCACAAAAGACAGAGAACTGCTCAGACATATTAATACAAATCGGGGCTCGAAATGCTAAATTTGCATCTATAGGTAAAATATAAAAACAACTGTTGAAAAACCTTATATGCGTTTTAGAAACATGTGCATATGTACTAACATGCGTGTTAGGTATTGCATGAGATGCTAGCAGGCCACTGTATCCTTAACATCTGCACTTTTTAAGTATAAAATTCCCGATCCTTGAAATCTATCTCATAACATGACTCCCACCCATTACAAAATAATGTAATTATTCCAACATCATGCGGCGAACATCAGCACATGCAGCAGGCACTTAACACACTCTCAGGCCGTATTGTAAAATAACGCACTCTCAGGTCGTATTGTAAATTTGCGACATTACCGGGGCCGAGCCATTACGGATAAACATCCATCTGCCACTCCATTACCATATTTGTCGCGTAAACTGTGCCGGCTGAGCGCCGGGCGGTGCAGCCGCAGCCTCCGGCCGGTAAAAGACGGCGCTGCACGCACTGGAAGACGCCACGGCCAGAGAGCTGCGCGTGCCCGCCGGTGTCGGGGACGACAACTAATGGCCGGTTTATACTGATGCCGGGCAATCTGGCCGGCACACGCACTCGGCGCCGGTCTGAGTCTGTGGTTGTGGGTGCGTGGTACTGGACGATTGAATGCGTAAGTGCTTATTGTTAAGTGGAAAATGATTATAATGAAACAGCCTTTAACCACTTTCTTGTGAGGCTATACTCGACGCGCTTGGCAAAAAAAAACACGAACTTACGACCATTTTGATATTTGTAATAAGCACTGAAGGTGCATTCCGAATAAGAGCACCAGTGTTTGACTATCGCCACGCCATAAGTTTTGCCACCAAACACGTTGAATTTGCGAAGGGGAAAATTATGTCATTTTTCTATGCGGGATTTTAATTTTGACTATTCGATTTCCTGCTCAAGCAGTAGCTCCTAAACCGTCACAACTCCGGCTAACTCGGCTGAAACGGACAATAAATGTGTCGCCACATGAACGTTCTGCAATCTTCGTTCCCATATACTCGTATGCGGTATGTGGATAAAACTATTTAATTTCAGGTGTTGTGAATTTTTTTCTTCTTCACATCACCTGAAACACTTTTAAGCAATCAGTTAAATAAGTTAAATAAGTTAAAACCTTTTTCCATTAAAAAGTTGATGATGCGTATATCATTCAAGTGCTGACCAGCTCTGCGTTTCCCTTGGGGGTCGTCTGAACCACCGCGTCACGACTCTTCACTGTGCCTCCCTGCGGGGGTTCTCTGCGACGACTCCGTCTAATTCGGCTCTCTGCACTTCTCTGGGTCTCCTCTCATCTGTATCGCCACGTCAGGTGCCGTCAGACCGGAAGCGGAAGCCAGACACACCATACCGCTCGGCGCGCCTCCTCTCCGGTCTCTTCACACCAGACACACCGTTAAAAGCGTGCGATTGACGCGCTCGTCCGAGCGGTGCGCTCCGCCCGGCCGCGCCGGCCGCCCCGCCTCGCAGCGCGGCACAGGGTTGTTCTTGGCGCCGCGGGACGCCGCGACGGAGGCTATCCAAACACGGTGGCCGTGGTTCAGTTCGCACCTCTGATGTGGTTCAGTTCACACCCTTTTCTGCTCGTGTGCACATCTGCGGCGTGTCAGGGGCGGGCGACTGGGAGGCAGACGCGACACGCCTCCCTGGGTGGAGCTATGTTTATGTAACGGACAAGTGAATGATTAGAACATATAACATGATCTATGAGAATGGCCCGATGATGTTTAATTATATGCCACGGAAGGAACGCCAGTAGGATTTGATTGGACTTTGTAATGGTTTCTGACCTTGCAATGTGGTGTCTTTCTTCATATTTTGTGTCAAAATTGGTAACGATATATAAGATGCACACACTTTATACATCGGGACACAATATATAAGATGAACACACTCCGTCACTGGCTTTGAGCTTATACACAGCAAGTCGACATAACTCGTCAGTTTTTTTCAGCTGCGATGCCCAAGTGCCTTATCGAATCTTCAACTGTTTCACGGGTCTCTGTTTTGGCCTGTTCGTTTCACAGCTTCTGAAGGATTCCCCGGTTAGTGCCGACACACACAATGGATGATCTCTCCTCCAGCGGTTTTCTATGGCTCATTAGGTTGAATTACTGCTGAATTACTGACGGCAGCGACGGCTTCCCAGTGATGAAATTCAGCCCGTATTACCCAGCAAAAAGTGAAGGCCTATCACAAGTTTCGTAAAAATGTGGAATTAAAATGCTCAATAAAAATGTAATTAGATGTTTTTGCAGTGGAAGCCCTGTTGCCGTCCGGTTCAGTGTAATTCCTTGATCGGAATGGCTGCCATCTGTCCGGTACAGACAGTGTGCACAGTAACTGACAGTTGTTTGCACAATGCTCAGTAGGAAGCCAATGAAATGTAGTCAATCTTTGCAATATTCCATTCACAAAACACATTCCAATGTAAGTATCTTTTCATTTTATGTGGTTGTGAGTATATGTATTATCCGTATAAGCAATCTTCGCAACCAGTAGCCATTTTCATAAAGCTCGATTAGTAACTTTTGTATGTGTAAGATTGTAGGTTTGTAGTTGTAGTTGTACAAATATGTTTCATAAAGCAAAAACTACAATTTACAATCACAAACAGTTAATCTACAAACCTACACATACAAATTGTACAAATCCCGGCCCAAAATGCCTGATGTGTTTCATAAAGGGCAGCTGAGTGCCCAAACAACGGAACAATAGGGAAGGGAACACCTGTTGGGGTCAGATGAAATTTATAAATAATGGACTTTCGTCATTCACAAATCGAAGTCCAATTTTCTTACCTCGCTCTGTTTTTTCGAAACGAAGCCTTTCTTTTTGTGCCCTGAGGACATGGGCCAGGGATGACGTCACGATATAGCTGTCCGGTTGGAGGCGAATACAGCGGCACATGTTTTTAGTAAATAACTCGTAAACGAAAAGGGGCAGGCACTGCTACTTCGTGACATTTTAGCCAACACCATAGCGGATCGTTTGACACCAAAACAAAAAAATCGGTCGGTAATTTTTTAGTTATATGGATTTGAAATCGAAGATGGCGGCGAGAATCGCGGTCGGCGAAGTGATATCTCAGGCACCAGCAGTCGGATCGGGATGATTCAAACGCCATTCGGCGTCTCTGGGTAGCCTTATTTCAGAAACATTCAATTGACCCCATTATGGTGACCTATGACGTCACGGAGAGGTCAAGTTAGAATGTGACCTAATTTGAAGTTCTAATTCGAGGTCAAAGGACGGAATCCTGGATCCGCCAGGAGTGGCGGATCCAGGATTGTCTTAGGCTAGGGGCCGCTGGGCCGAGGGCGGCATATTTCCTCGGTGACAGGGGCGTCATGGTCCAGAGGGGCGCCAATATGTAAATTAAACGGGTCAAATATGCCTCTTCCTTAACCCGCGCCCCTCCGGGGGGGGGGGGGCAAAATCTGCCCCCTCCCGGATGTTCTCAATAACTTGAAAACTATGATAGATATCGACGTGAACCGTTCCGTGCCATATGCTGCATCCATTCTACGTCTTCTCTCAACATTGCATTACAATTAGTGAAGTAGTTTGGGAGATAATCACGTTTTGGTGACGTCATGTCATGCCATTTTTGGTGCAGGAAAATTATTAAATTAAATGATTAAGGCTTTAAATGGTAAGTATAGCCAATCAACCCAAATACCGCGATTTTGACTTTTCACCTTACGGTGACTTGACATGTGACCTTATTTTTTAACATTGCACGTATGCTTTACATACGTCTCATTGAGAGCTTTCGATTACCCCTTGCGCGTCTCGCTGCGATGATTGGTTCGAAAGATAACGAGGGGACAGAATATGCCCCCCCCCCCCCCCGGCGGGGCGCGTTCGGCTGAATACCCCAGCGGGGCGCGGGTAAAACCTTTTGCAAGTCTGGTGGCATGATCGGAAGCTCCGACTGCGGATCTACGTATACGTAGGTTCACATGACTCACAAGATTCACATGATTTTTGTTTTCTCCGGGCTAACTACATGTAGCCCGAAGAAGCAAAACAAATATATTGTCGCAACATCGGGAAACTAAGTTGCAAACGTGGATAAACAAAGACCAAAATCTTGTGTTATGACAGTTGAGTCGGATTACAAAACGTTTTCAGCGTCGGCCACCGATTTTTACGACATTTGGTCTCAAGGTCAATTCGAACCACCTGTTTCCCAAAATCAGGTTCATTTTAATCTTACAGGTCTCCTTCAATGTACAATTCAAGGTCAAAGGACGGGAACGCTGTAGCGCTCAAAGTGTACGTCCGATTGCAACAAAAATGGTCCCAAACGATGTCCCGTGCCCATTTCCAGGATGACAAGCATTCTTAGAATTGTTCCCCGTGACCTTCAAGGTAAAATTCAAGGTCAAAGAACGGGGAACGAAGCGCCCAACTTTGGGCGCTAACTTGAAGGTCACGGGGCACAACTCTAAGAATACTTGTCATTCTGGAAATGGGCACGGGGAATCGTTTGAGACCATTTTTGTCGCGATTGGACGGTAACTTTGGGCGCTACAGCGTTCCCCGTCCTGTGACCCCGAATTTGACATTGAAGGGCACGGGGCTTGACCTTGAAGGGCACGTGGCTTGACTTTGAATGGCAAGGGGCTTGACCTTGAAGGTCACGGGGCACAACTCTGAACATTATTGTCATCTTGGAACTGGGCACGAGGAATCGTTTGAGACCAATTTGTCACGATCGGGCGGTAACTTTGGCGCTACAGTGTTCCCCGTCATTTGACCCTGAATTTGACTTTGAAGGTCACGGGCACAACTCCAAGAATACTTGTAATCCTGGAAATGGGCACGAGGAATCGTTTGATACCATTTTTGTCGCGATTGTAGGGTAACTTTGTGCACTAAAGCATTGCCCGTCCTTTGACCTTGAATTTGACCTTGTAGGTCACGGGGCATAACTTTGCAAATAATTGTCATCCTGGAACTGGGCACAGGGAATTGTTTGAGGCCATTTTGTCGCGATCGGACGGTAACTTTGGGCGCTACAGCGTTCCCCGTTGTTTTACTTTGAATTTGATCTTGAAGGAGACCATTAAGGTCAAAATGGACCTGATTTTTGGAAACAGGTGGTTCGATTTGACCTTAGGACCAAATGGCGTAAAAATCGGTGACCGACGCTGAAAGTTTCTGTGGACCAATCCAAGCTACTTTTAGGCGCCCAGAGTGAGAAAGGTACAATACGTCGGCACCTTCAACGCCTCGTCAGGCATATTTCAAAAGCGTCACGGTTATTTCATAGGGGTCCAGGCCTCTTCGTAGGCACCATCCAGGGCGCTATCGGGGGGAGGGGGGCAAAAGCGTGTTATTAGTTTCGAAGGTCACGGGTGCCCGGTCGCCGTCGGAGGGAAGCTGAAGGCGTCGTCAGGGTGCCATCATTCTGTGTGCGCCGGGACACCGCATCGCTTTCGGGCCGGCAAGGTGCCATTCGGGAGCGGTATGATACCTTCCGAAGGTGGCGAAATGTCTTCCGAGAGCGGCAACATTTGTCCGAGGGCGGCATGATGCTTTCCGAAGGCGGTATAATGCGCTCTGGGGGCGGCATGATGCCTTTCGAGAGCGGCATAATGCGCTCTGAGGCCGGCAAGATGCCTTCCGAGGGCGGCAATATGTCTTCCGAGGGCGGCATGATGCCTTCCAAGAGTGGCATAATGCGTTCTGAGGGCGACAAGACATCTTCCGAGGGCGGCATGATGCTTTCTGAGGGCGGCATAATGCTCTCTGGACTCTGAAGACTGTATGGTGCCTTCCGAGGGCAGCAAAATGTGTTCTGACGGCGACAATATGTCTTCCGAGGGCTACATGATGTTTTCCGAGGGCTACATGATGTTTTCCGAGGGCTACATGATGTTTTCTGAGGGCTACATGATGTTTTCCGAGGGCGGCATGGTGCTTTCCGAGGGCCACATAATGCACTCTGATGGCGGCATGATGCCTTCCGAGGGCGGCATAATCTCTTCCGAGGGCGGCGATGTACCTGCCGAGGGCGGCATAATACGTTGTGAGGGCGGCAAAATGTCTTCTGAGGGTGTCAGGGTGCCTTTCAAGAGTGCTACGATGCTGTCGGTAGACACAAGGGCGCCCTGGCGGCCTCCCGAGAACGGTACGGCGCCGGCAAATTTTTTGCAAGATCGGCGCCGCGGTGCCCGAGGGCGCCGTTTTCTAAGGCAGGGGGCTTCAGCCCCTACGCCCCCCCCCCTCTCCTTGATCCGCAACTGGGACGGGGTACCGCATAACCTCACACATTTATGGCGGGAACCGATCCTTTCCTTGATCCGCAACTGGGACGGGGTACCGCATAACCTCACGCATTTATGGCGGGAACCGATCCTCTCCTTGATCCGCAACTGGGACGGGGTACCGCATAACCTCACACATTTATGGCGGGAACCGATCCTTTCCTTGATCCGCAACTGGGACGGGGTACCGCATAACCTCACGCATTTATGGCGGGAACCGATCCTTTCCTTGATCCGCAACTGGGACGGGGTACCGCATAACCTCACACATTTATGGCGGGAACCGATCCTTTCCTTGATCCGCAACTGGGACGGGGTACCGCATAACCTCACACATTTATGGCGGGAACCGATCCTTTCCTTGATCCGCAACTGGGACGGGGTACCGCATAACCTCACACATTTATGGCGGGAACCGATCCTTTCCTTGATCCGCAACTGGGACGGGGTACCGCATAACCTCACACATTTATGGCGGGAACCGATCCTTTCCTTGATCCGCAACTGGGACGGGGTACCGCATAACCTCACACATTTATGGCGGGAACCGATCCTTTCCAAAGGGGTCCCAGATGATAGACAGGGTCCACATCTAACGTCCGTCACCGTCACCTGACCCCGTCCTTTCACCTATAATTTGACCACAAATATAATGACAATGTTATAATATTAGAACAGGTGAATTCGGGATATTATATATATATATATATATATATATATATATATATATATATATATATATATATATATATATATATATATATATATATATATATATATATATATAGATATATATATATATATATATATATATATATATATATATATATATATATATATATATATATATATATATATATATATATATATATATATATATATATATATATATATATATATATATATATATATATATATATATATATATATATATATATATATATATATATATATATATATATATATATATATATATATATATATATATATATATATATATATATATATATATATATATATATATATATATATATATATATATATATATATATATATATATATATATATATATATACATATATATATATATATATATATATATATATATATATATATATATATATATATATATATCATATGTATCATATGTATTTGACGCACCTCAAGAACCTTGTTTACTTAATTGTCAGCTGACGCAAACACAAATTCTGCTTCATTTACATTCGCGGCCGAATATACAATGCGGCGTGTACAACTGATGCGGTGTGTGTAGTTTTTATGAAAGGTGCTGGATTTGTAGTTTGTAAAGTTCAAATTACAAACTACAACTACAATAGGTTTGCACAATTTCTTTATGAAAAAGGCTACAGGCCAGCTACAGGCCAACTTTCTGAATGTTAATTGACTCATACTCAGGTGCCCAGTTGGTGTATTACTTCCATAAGTAATACCGGGTGGAAATAAAATAATTACCCCATTTAAAACTTGAAAAGTCCAACAATATGCATCATATACATTGTTGCAAAACACCATTTTGAAGAAAAAATCATGGAAATGTTCTCCATCATGGCTTACACTTGTACGTTATATGCACTCTTCAATGCGCCGTGCTCAGAAAATGTTAATTTTCTTGTGAGGCACAGATCGGCTCGTTCTTCCACCTCGCAGATGAGTCTGAGTACGTTTCTTTGCTGTTGTTTCGAGTATCTTTTCTTATGACTTGTTTCGGTTTTTCCAGTTTCTGGAGGTCATCTTGATTACCTTTGACTTGAAGCCTTTCCTTCCCAAAATAATCGAGGGGGCCAAGTCGAGAGAGTCGGCGGGCCAAGCATGCCTTGTCTTCCGACTGATGACGTCACACAATGAGGTTTATGAAACGAGGTTGACGAAGTCGACTGAGGTGTCGATTGTCGTTGACGTTGGTGATGATCGGGGCAGCTGGTGGCTCCAGCAGAATGGGGAGAAGCATGGGCGTCGCCACGGATTTTTCACTGGGGGGACGCACATTGGCGGATTCAGAACGGTGGTTTGGGGCATGGGGGGTTTGGGGGGGGGGGGGCAAATTCCAAAAAGTGTCACACAATGCTGAAAACTCATCGGATTTCGCTTGCATAGCTGCATAGTTTGCATAGCTAACACTGATAGCTGATTTAAAACAAACTTTGCTTAGTAAAAGTTGCTTAGATTTTCTTTTATATTAGGAAATGTGTCAATTTTGCTCCGATTTTAGGCGTTTTTTGGGAGCCATGGCTGCTTTGCCCCCCCCCCCTGGATCCGCTAGTGGGGACGCATGTCGCATGGATGTCAATGCAGTGGCGGATCCAGGGGGGGGGGGGCCGTAGGGGCTGAAGCCCCCTGCCTTAGAAAACGGCGCCCTCGGGCATCCCGGCGCCGGGATGCCCGAGGGCGCCGCGGCGCCATTTTTGTATAGGATTTGCCGGCGCCGAAGGCGCCGTAGCGTTTTCGGGAGGCCGCCAGGGCGCCCTTGCGTCTACCAACAGCATCGTAGCACTCTTGGAAGGCACCCTGGCACCCTCAGAAGACATCTTGCCGCCCTCACAACGCATTATGCCGCCCTCGGAAGGTACATCGTCGCCCTCGGAAGGCATTATGCCGCCCTCGGAAGGCACCATGCCGCCCCCGTCACCGAGGAAATATGCCGCCCTCAGGCCTGAAGCCCCCTGCCTTAGAAAATCCTGGATCCGCCCCTGTGTCAATGACCGCATCAATTGTACATTTTTATCTTGGTAACTATTATCGGCATAATCTAATCCGATTATCTGATTTCATGGCAGGATATAAATCAAACGCAACAAGAAGAACGATAATGATAATATAGGAATGAATTCAGCATAAACGATCATCGAATCTGTATCCTCAATGACCTTTTTATGTTCAAAAGATCAATTATGAACACGATCGGATTTATATTTTCAGAAACAATGTACTAAAAATACGATACCGAACCACTAGCTTCCTTAAGTTAGTTTTTGTCTTCGTCAACTGTTAAAGCACACGCCACGCATTCAAAATGTTCGACAGGACAACAAATATTTGCACCTCTAAACTAGGTCGCTACACGGGATGTCTTGAAGCGAGATGCGTCGCTTGCAGAAGATGAATAAGCAATGGCAAAATGAAAACATTTTCTGATTTCCTGACTCTGATTTCCTCGGACGGTTTCACGGGTTCCGCCCGTATCACTATTTACATGGAGCCGAACACACGCTCTCGGCGGGGATTGAGGCTGATGAACGCCGCGACCACCCGGTCGGAGCTCACGGCAGCCACCCGGTCACGGTGAACGTGACAGACCGCCACCGAGTTCAGGCGCGCCTGTCCCATCGTAGACCGTAGCCACGTCTTCAGTCGCCGAAGCGCACTGAAGCTACGCTCAGCCGTCGCAGACGACGCTGGAAGGGTGAGTAGTTGTCGGATCAGCTTTACCGCGTCGGGGAACATGGCACGAGCGCTTTGTCCGAGAGCAGTCACCACGGCTACTGCCGCGTCAAGATTCTCCGGCTGGCTCTGTTTGTAAAGAACCTGCAGCTGCGGCACCAAGTCAGCCACCGACACCTCTGCCCTCCACGGACTGTCCTTCAGCAGCTCGTCGAGCTCTGTGATGTTGCAGCGAGACAGCAGAGCCTTCTCAACCTTGGCATGTTCTGTGATGCCCTCCTGATCGAATCGTTCGGCCAGTTGCATGCAGGCTGCGTCGATCGCCAGCAGCAGCTCCCCACCCAGGTACTGGGCCAGGTCCCTGGCGTGGTGCTGCTCTCCAGCTCCGGCGAAACGAGCTGGGACGCGCTTCTCACGGGGCAGCGCGACAGGCGTGTCGCAGCTGGACGCCTCCACCTTTCGCAGAAACTCCTGGATGGAGTTGTCGGCCCCGTCACGCTCCGCTTGCAGCAGCTCCTTGGTGAGCTGAACACTGCTCAGGAGCTGGGACACGGTGCAGCGTGAGCCCTGAAGGACCTTGTTGAGGCGATCCAGCGGCGACAGCACCACGCGCGCCAGGTGAAGCGCCAGCAGCGTGGACTGCTTGCGCAGCTGTGCGTGCAGGCCGGCTGCTCTTGCCGCGATGTGAGTGCGGCCGGCGCCCAGCTCTTCCGCTGTACTCAGCACCTCGTCGTACCGGGCGAGAGCCGCGTCCATCGCTTGCAGCCGGACTGTCCACCGGGTGGGACACAGAGGCCGTAAAACTATCCAGCTTTCTCTGCCGCTTCATCTTTTCACACTACATATTGCTCAAGCAAACCAACGTTCGCACATTTCCGCATGAATGAACGCAACGCTAGGAAGTGTCGTTGCCGTTGCTACCTCCTGAAAGATTCCATTCAGTCCCATTACGTCATGGATTCGGCCAATGGAAATTCAAGCTTTGCAGTCCTCTGCACAACTGCAATGTTTGTTTGTTTTATTTGGTTATTTTGGTTTGTTTCGTATATTTTATCGGACGACAGGCGTTCGGCCGCTGTGAGGGGCCTGGATCATGAATGGCCGCCTGTCAACGTCCCCCCCCATATTTCGTTATCGCCCAGCGCTAGTACCCTTCTATGATATATTTCCAAAAATTTAGCATGGATTGTAGAGAGTTCTTCAACCATTGAAAGTATACCAAGCATGAAGCATGCGGCTATAGCACTCGTGTATATAAGTTCCAGCGGCTCAAAGGGACTAAAGTCTAAAACTGATTGCTGTTTGTACACAGCATATTGATGGATGTACGGGTTGTACCCATGACGTCACGCAATTCGCTGCCTTGGCTGAATTGTATCTAGGGCCTCAGAATGAATGGTGAATGAATGGATGAACTTGACACTCAATCATAGCAGAAGTCAATCTTGTGTACCAACTTTTGGCTGCCATATCATAATTGTATTTTCTACAAAGTAATTAAGTATCTACATCTTTAAGTACAAAGAAAGGACTCAACGATATAGGGTTAAAAATGACATGTATTTTGAGCTAAGAATAAATTTACTTTTTTCTCTTTTTTTGTCTTCAGTTTCATATCCTTTGGAACGAATTCAGCAAAAAAGCAAGTCTGCTTTCTTGGGGGGACGTCCCCCCCTGATTTTTGAACTGGGGGGGGGGGACGCGTCCCCCCCGTCCCCCCCGCCGCCGACGCCCATGGGGAGAAGCCCCTCACGTGCAACCGCACGATTGCATGGCTGCAATAACACTCTAAAGTGATGACCATGTCATCAGTCGGAAGACGAGGCATGCTTGGCCCGCCTACTCTCGCGATCTGACCCCTACATTTATTTTTGCGGGGATATCTCAGGTCAAAAGTATGTCAGCCGTCAGGATGATCCCCAGAAACTGGGAGAACCGAAACAAGCCATCATACGAGATATTCGAAACATCGGCAAAAAAATGTGCTCCAACTCATCTGTGATGTTGAAAAAAACGAGCCGATCTGTGCCTCGAAAGAAAATGAGCACTTTTGAGCACGTACTGCGGTGAAGAGTGCATACAGCGTACAAAGGTATAGCTTGCTGGATATACAAATTTCCACGAATTGCTCTTCAGAATGGTTATAAACAAAAATATATTTTCACATGAGAATATGCTTCAGCTGCAATACAAATACGATATAGCTCCATCACACGGGTTCACGATGATATCTATACCCCTCCCCTCCCTGATACCCCTCCCTCAGTCCACATGCGGCCTCCACAGTTTCGCTGGACTGCCATCCCCCTCAGTGACCTCTCCGAACGGCGGCGACAAGGAGTTGGCTGCGCAGGGAGAGTCGCCCCCCCCCCCCCCCCTCTGAGCCTGCTGCTGACCACATTCTGCCTCCGCCGCCGCTGGCCAGCGGCCGCTCGGCAGACATGGCGCCCAGCTCGGCCACCTTTGGCATGGCGCCCAGCCCGGCTCCAGCTCGGCCACCTTCTCCAGCGCCTCCATACGCTGTTCTATGGTGTCCAGCCGCGCCGTCAGCGCCATCTGCATCTTCGTCACGTTTTGCAGCAGGTTCACTTGACATAAGTCCGGGTCGATGCGGGCTTCGCCCACCGAAGCAGCCAATGTGGGAAGTGCCGGCCAGCTCGAAAAAGAGCACGTATGCCTGGCAGCTGGTGACACTGTGCTGATTGGCCAGACGCACTCGTGAGTCGTTGTACTCGTACCACTCGGCCGTGTGCGGGTGTTTGCAGTAGGCTATGTAGTGGCCGGAGACCAGCGTGCCGGAGTGGTTGACCACGCCGGACGTGTAATGGTGGATTGTAACAGTGTATGTGATGCATATTTTGGGATTTATTGAAGTTAAAGATGTGGCACATGTTTTCTTTCCACCCTGTACCTTATGTCTGTGGCGTTCTTCTGTCTCGCATGCTGACACTCTCAGTTTTCACTCTGTGATAATTTAGACAGCGAAGGAAGACACTCGAAGATGATAGTTCAATCAGTTTGCAGCTGAGTTAGCTCCATATTTTAATAGATGTCACTTTAACCATACTGAATAGCGACCTGGAAAACTTCCCCTCCGTGGGCTCCGCCTCTAGTCGCATAGCTGCACAAGTGATGGTGGTGCTCCAGCGGGACCGTTAGTTATGCCATCAGTGTCAGTCACCGGGCCGGTTCGGGGTCCCCTCGGGTCCCCTCGGCTCCCCTCGGCTCCCCTCGGCTCCCCTCGGCTCCTCTCGGCTCCTCTCGGCTCCCCTCGGCTCCCCTCGGCTCCCCTCGGCTCCTCTCGGCTCCCCGTTGCCAGCTGTCGGCCCGTGTGTACGGCGGCTGACGGCCAGAGAGCAGACATCTGCACAGCGGGACTCCGGGACCCCGGAGGTAACCGGAGCGCCGGCGGCGCAGCCCTTTATGCCGGTCACGTCCGCCGCGGTCTGCCACGGCAGGCAGTAGGGCTGGGGCAGAGGTCAGGAACTGGGACCGGAGCTGGGACCGGAGCTGGGACCGGAGCTGGGACCGGAGCTGGGACCGGGACTGGGACCGGAGCTGGGACCGGAGCTGGGACCGGGACTGGGACCGGAGCTGGGACCGGAGCTGGGACCGGAGCTGGGACCGGAGCTGGGACCGGAGCTGGGACCGGGACTGGGACCGGAGCTGGGACCGGAGCTGGGACCGGGACTGGGACCGGAGCTGGGACCGGAGCTGGGACCGGAGCTGGGACCGGAGCTGGGACCGGAGCTGGGACCGGAGCTGGGACCGGAGCTGGGACCGGAGCTGGGACCGGAGCTGGGACCGGAGCTGGGACCGGAGCTGGGACCGGAGCTGGGACCGGAGCTGGGACCGGAGCTGGGACCGGAGCTGGGACCGGAGCTGGGACCGGAGCTGGGACCGGAGCTGGGACCGGAGCTGGGACCGGAGCTGGGACCGGAGCTGGGACCGGAGCTGGGACCGGGACTGGGACCGGAGCTGGGACCGGAGCTGGGACCGGAGCTGGGACCGGAGCTGGGACCGGAGCTGGGACCGGAGCTGGGACCGGAGCTGGGACCGGAGCTGGGACCGGAGCTGGGACCGGAGCTGGGACCGGAGCTGGGACC
Organism: Chirona hameri; assembly: GCA_036785665.1. NCBI lineage: Eukaryota > Metazoa > Arthropoda > Thecostraca > Balanomorpha > Balanidae > Chirona > Chirona hameri. The sequence continues at coordinate 9,648 of JAXIVJ010003484.1, read as the reverse complement.
GGAGCTGGGACCGGAGCTGGGACCGGGACTGGGACCGGAGCTGGGACCGGGACTGGGACCGGGACTGGGACCGGAGCTGGGACCGGAGCTGGGACCGGAGCTGGGACCGGAGCTGGGACCGGAGCTGGGACCGGAGCTGGGACCGGAGCTGGGACCGGAGCTGGGACCGGGACTGGGACCGGGACTGGGACCGGAGCTGGGACCGGAGCTGGGACCGGAGCTGGGACCGGAGCTGGGACCGGAGCTGGGACCGGAGCTGGGACCGGGGCTGGGACCGGGACTGGGACCGGAGCTGGGACCGGGACCGGGGCCGTTACTGCAGGGCGGGCCACGGGAGCCCAGGGCATTGCGCACGGTGGGACGTCAGGCGGAAAGGCAGCGGCACAGTCAGGTTGGCATTTCCACCTGCTGTAGATAGATGGCAGCACTAGGAGGAGCGCTCGCCGCCGGCCATTGCCTTGCATGTGGTAATGAAATAATGTTGATGAAATAATAATAATGAATGCAGACACTCATAGTTGCACTATAAATTATTCATACAATGCAACTCATGTACATGCTGATCTACTGCTAAGCAATTCAACTACCAGAAGTCATTGCTATTTTTCACGAAGGCAGCGCTCCAAAGTCATGCCATTAGGGATTGGTCGATGATTTAAGGTATACAATGCACAACACCAAACTCCTTGCTTATTTTCGAACAATAAATTCTGAAACGAACAGCTGCACCATATTATTCGCCATCCAAGGAATGCATGCCATGGTCAACTGGGGCGTTCGTTTTTACGACTACGAATGAATAGTTAGGTGCTTGGAGTTCTCGGCGGCAGGTGAAAAAGTGCCGGCTAAAAATTATGTCAAACAAAAAGGTAACCGAAGTCTTCCTAAAGAGAACCTTTTGGAATGCAGACTCGCATTGCTCGGTGGTTCTGGTGCTGATAATTAACATATGTGACACGCTCAAACCATAATAATCCCTCTCAACCAAAAACAAGGCCACAGACCCCTCGGATTAATAGCTAGGTAACTTTTTTTTTAGAAAGGATACATTCTAAGTTTCAAATGCTTTAAAGTCACAATTTGGAACCTCGGAACCGTTTTTGATCTGAAGCTTCAAGGAAACAACTTCTAAAAGGTAAAGCCTCTCAGGAAAATATTAAATTTGTATTGGTAGTTGCTAAGTTACTTTTGTTTGAACTTTATGTGATGCATTTAAATATATGCTAAACTTGAATAAACTAACTCGAATCGAATTCGATCGACACGATCGATTATTATTTTGTCTTTGGAAATGGGTCAGTGGTCTGCAGCAACTCGCAACATCACATATTATTTTAGCGTTACTCGATCTTCGAATAACTATCCGGCTTTGTTCTGTCCTGACCTAATCTGTTCTGTTTTGTATTGCACTATTTTACTCTTTTCTACCGCTCATGGCAACATACTTCTAATTCCGTACATTTTCTTCCAATTACGACCAAAACGGTGCATTACTAAGGTTTCCATTATCATGTCAGAACATGTGTAGTTTGTCTGGATTGAAATGAAACACGCAACGCGTCATCATTGTTTATATTGCCGCACTGCCAGTAGGAGCTACTGTTGCTGAGCTACCCGATCCTGAAGTACTGGAAATAGAGATCGGGGGAAATAGAGAGCTGGGGATAAAAGCAGTCGTATTGAACCCAAAATAATTTGACAGTACGCAAACAATCTGTTGATGAAACTGACTAAGGTGGCTTACTCCAAGCATTGAGAGGTCACTCAGTGCACATATTATTTTAACTTTTACTTTGTATTTCACCTAGTCAAGATCTAACTAAAACAACAACATTTACATGTTTGGATCGTTGGAGGCCAGCTCAATATCTGGTCAACTCTGAACCCCACAATGGCCGAGCCACCCGCCGCCAGCTCTCCGTCAGTCCCGGTGCGGACAGCCGAACGAAGAGCGGCGGCCCTCTCCATAGCTGCAGGCCCTCGCTGCTACACTCCAGATCTGAAGCGGTGACCGCGGCAGTCCGCGCCGCTGGGGCTGGGCCGCACGCGCTCGGCTGACCACTGGTCTGCTGACCAGTGAGCAGCACGCTCACGCATCGCAGCTCTCCGGACGGATGGGTCAGTGGTGGATCAGACAACTCGGCAGGCTCCGCTTCCAAAACACAGAGCCAGACAGATCTGTCGGCGCTGGAGCTGAATTGGAAGTGGTGGCTGAACTGGCAGAGCGTGAAATGCGTGAGACACGGTTCAGTTGGGCGGTGCGCAGTGGCCAGGGGCGCAGCCAGCATTTTTCGACGGGAGGGGGGGGGGGGGCGGGCTAACCGAAGTGGGCCACTTAGCATTGGCTGATACCCCCCCCCAAAAAAAAAACATGATCTTTTTTGTAATTTTCATTAAAAAATGGATTTTTTCACTGTTTTTTTATAGTTTTTTTGTATTGTAATTCAAAATTTGTAATTTTCATCCATCCCTAATATGGTCCCATGTTAAAGTACATGTGTACTTGGATTTGTCCTTAGTAATTTTATTTGGTCTGTGGGCAGTGGCGACGCATTGCCGCTTTGCCCCCCCCCCCCTTGAATCCGCTAGTGATGCCGTGGGGTCTAGCAACGGAAGGGGCATAGGGGGTGATAACATCAGGGGCGGCGGAAGCTCTTCGTTATTAGGGGGGCAAAGTTGATTTTTGGAAGTATATTCTTTTGATGCAACGCCAAAGGGTTAACCCGGCATTGACTGGGGTCTCAGCAGAACGCCATTGACTGGGGTGGGGGGGGGGGGGGGGCGTTAAACGCCCCTTGGTTATCCCCCGAACCAATGATCGCAGCGAGACGCGCAATGCGGCAATCGAAATATCTCAATGAGATGAATCTAAATTATACCAAAAAATGTCAAAGTGAGGTCAAATGTCAGGCCACGGTCAGGTCAAAGGTCAAGATTGACGTATTTGAGTTTATGGGCCATACTCTCCATCCGAATCCTTCGATTACGACCATGATCACCCAAAGTGCTGCCAAAGGTATGATACACATTCTGCAAGAGCTAAAGTGAGATTGTTGGGCAAGATCAAGGTCAGGTCACAAAAGGTCCCTATGCTCAAAATATCTACGAAAATCATGCAACACATGTTTTATGATATATTTTCCACGTATAATTCGATAGTGATAGTCATTTTACCACCTGACTTCATTTACGTGAAGTTAATGTCAAGTTCAGGTCAAGTTCAGGTCACTGAAAGTCAAATTTTTTACTTTCAGTGACCTGAACGCCCCTTGGGTATCTCCCGAACCAATGATCGCAGCGAGACGCGCAATGCGGCAATCGAAATATCTCAATGAGACGAATCTAAATCATACTAAAAATGTCAAAGTGAGGTCAAATGTCAGGCCACGGTCAGGTCAAAGGTCAAGATTGACGTATTTGAGTTTATGGGCCATACTCTCCATCCGAATCCTTCGATTACGACCATGATCACCCAAAGTGCTGCCAAAGGTATGATACACATTCTGCAAGAGCTAAAGTGAGATTGTTGGGCAAGGTCAAGGTCAGGTCACAAAAGGTCCCTATGCTCAAAATATCTACGAAAATCATGCAACACATGTTTTATGATATATTTTCCACGTATAATTCGATAGTGATAGTCATTTTACCACCTGACTTCATTTACGTGAAGTTAATGTCAAGTTCAGGTCAAGTTCAGGTCACTGAAAGTCAAAATTTTTAATTGATCAATCTAAATAAAAAAAGGCATGTTTCTAGACCTGTTTTGTCTCAGAAATACAGTGATGCCATTGATTTGTCTGTATCTGGTCAATAAAAGCCAAACAACGCAATTGTGAAATATGACGTCATGAATTACCCATACTTTAGGTGCCATAAGTCAGTCAACAATGGTGATATCATTCTGAAATTTGGTATGGTGGTTTCCCATATGTGGTTCTCTGACATATATTCCGGCTTTTTTAATAGCTTTGCCAAATTTTACTTTGTGGGCATTATCCCCCATTTTTTTGGTTGAATTTTTGTGGGTCAAAAAACTTTTTTATCCGAGATAGCTATGTTGTAGCCCTTGCCATTTTCGATCTTTTGACGTTTTTGGATCGCATTTTGCTCAAAATATGGCATTTTTACGGTCTATTACATTTTAGCTGATTTTGGTGTAAGACTCGTGTGTAGTGACGTCACGAAATTCGATGCAACTCGAAATTGCTTTATTTTTTCACAGAAGACGTAAGCGTGATTTAGAAGAAGGTACCCGAAGTTTCACGTTGATAGCGCTATTGGTTTTTGAGCTATTACGAAAATGTATCAGGGGGTGGCGTTAAACACTTGTCAATGGCGGGTTAATGTTCAATTCGGCTGGAGTTGGGGGACAACTTGTCCCTCCTGCCCCCTCCCCGCCTCCGCTACCACTATATACCACCAATTACCAAAACCCCTCACACAAATCTTAAAAACAATGGGATCGCGAATCATGATGACAAAATCGGATCCAGGATTCATTCGACCAAGGCTTTTGTTCTGCCCCAGCTCATTTTCATTGTATTTATTTATATTTTTGTCAATGCCCCATCCCCCGTACACTGCTGACGCATGAAGCCGCATGGTTAATGTAACCCACTACGCCCGGGCCCGGGGGCAGGGGGCATTTTCCCTCCAATTTTAGCAAAATGGGCCTTTGTCCCCCCCACCTCCGAGATGCCAGATGGGCAGCTATCTGAGGCATCAGGCATCTGAGCCGATGATTTTTTTTTTTGGTCTAAAGGTGGGTCCTTTCAAGACCTGATTGACCTTTTCCAGACCTGAGATGGGCCCTTTCCGGGCCTAAATTGGACTATTCCTAAACTCAAGACAGGGGGCCTTTCTACGACTTTGATGGGCCCTTTCTGGTCTGCATGTGAGTCATCATTGATCATGCCATGTCTGAGTTCAAGGGTAAGATGAGCCCTAACCAGCCATGGGGCCTTTCTGGGTCGAATTTACCGAAACGGTCCTTCTCCAGGTCAAAGGTGGGCACTGGGCCCTTCCCAGTCCTCTCCAGACCTAAACAAATTATCTTTCAGGGGCAAATTATACGGGCCTTCACTGGACCTGAGATGGGCCCTTCCTGACCTAAGAGCAGACATGGGTCTTTTCTGGAACTGAGATGCTCACTTTCAAAGCCTAAAATGGACCCTCTCCAGGCCTGAGACGGGCCCTTTCTGAGTTTACGATGGGCCCTTTCAAAACCTGAGATGGGCCCATTCTGAGTTTAAGACTGGCCTATTCACAGCCTAAGATGGGCCCTTTCAAGACCTGAGATGGGCCCTTCTGAGCCTAAGATGGGCCCCTCTCCGGATCTGAGATGGGCCCTTCCCGGGCCTAAGAGCAGAGATGGGCCTTTTCCGGACCTGAGATGCAGGCTGCTCACTTTCAAAGCCTAGCATGGACCCTTTTCAGACCTGAGACGGGCCCTTTCTGAATTCACGATGGGCCCTTTCAAAACCTGAAACCGGCCCATTGTGAGCCTAAGATGGGCCCTTTCCAGACCTGAGATGGGCCCTTTCAGAGCCTAAGATGTGCCCCTTTCCGGATCTGAGATGGGCACTTCCCGGGCCTAAGAGCAGAGATGGGCCTTTTCCGGACCTGAAATGCAGGCTGCTCACTTTCAAAGCCTAAAATGGGCCCTTTTCAGACCTGGGACGAGCCCTTTCTGAATTCACGATGGGCCCTTTCAAAACCTGAGACCGGCCCATTCTGAGCCTAAGATGGGCCCTTTCCAGACCTGAGATGGGCCCTTTCTGAGTTCACGATGGGCCCTTTCAAAACCTGAGATGGGCCAATTCAGAGCCTAAGATGTGCCCATTCTGAGCCTAAGATGAGCCCATTCGAAGCCTAAAATGGGCTCTTTCCAGACCTGAGATGGTCCCTTTCTGAGCCTAAGATGGGCCCTTTCCAAACATGAGATGGGCCTTTTCCGAGTTCACGATGGGCCCTTTCGAAATCTGAGATGGGCCCATTCTGAGCCTAAGATGGACCCATTCAGAGCCTAAGATGGGCCCTTTCCAGGCATGAGATGAGCCCTTTCTGAGCCCAAGATGGGCCCTCTCCGGACTTAAGATGGGCCCTTCCCGGGCCTGAGAGCCGAGCTGGGCCTTTTCTGGACCTGAGATGCTCGCTTTTTTAGGCTAAATTTGGTTTTATCAGGCCTGACATGGTCCCTTTCTGAGTCCACAATGGGCCCTTTCAGACCCGAGATGGCCCCTCTGAGCCGCGACGGGGGGGGGGGAGCTTTAGCCCCATAGCCCCCCTGGCTGCGCCCCTGGCAGTGCTGCTGATTCTGCTGATTTTGTGCGTTGTGTTTCCACTGCTCATAAGTTGCCTTGGTCTTCTTTGCTTTTGAACAGTTTCAGCGAATTAACGAAACGATTCAGTGCAAAGACAAGAATTGCGTATAGAGGATGCCAACAATTCATACAAGTGGCATATTATATATGAGTGTTACTGATGATGCTTCATTTTCCTAGGATAACATCTTTATTGTTTATTACATTTGAGATGAAATTGAGGAGGCGAATCTGCAAAAAATAGACAATTTTGCAAATCTGTTTATTTGCCTCACGTCTGGTACACTTGTTCACTTTCAAAGGTTTGAGATGGCTTTGAGTTTCTAAATAGTCGAGGTGAAGCATTTCAAGACATCTGGGAACCAAAAGATTCAATGATACCTTAAGCACCTTTGTCCCTGAAATGGGCCCAATTACCAGGCGGTATCAGTTTAATTAGGATACAGCCATTAGTTCCCGACATGTTTCCAGACCCAACTGATGTTAGGTGCGAGTAACGAATTGGGGGATTTTTTATCGTAGGATATATGTCATCTGTGTCCTGTGACCTTGCTGTGTGCAAGTGGGCATTCGGACGTGATTGTCGCCTATAAATCGCCTGTGTTTTCTGATTGTAATCTGTTGGATCATTTTAACGACAGAACCGAGACGTGTCATAATTGAGCTAAGTGTGACCGAAACGCTATTCATGACTTAAACAACAACAGAAGGGAAAACTGTTCAGGATACTCAGGAATCTCAAGGATGATGACTGACATTCTGGAATTGTTGAGACAATTGTTGGCGTTTTATGGTGATATATGGGTGGAAATACTGTTTTGCGCAATGTTCTCCAGCCTTTTCAATACACAACCGTTTTCGAACATTAGAAGAGCCCAATTTTCTATTCTTCATTTTTTTCCTGGATCTTCGAAATAAGAACAATGGTTCAATTTCGCTACCTTCGGTTAAAGAGATTATACGGGTTTTTCCCAGAATAGTTGAGTCACATAGTAAAACGTACTTACAAAGGTGGTAGAAATCCCTCGGTAGCCACATTTTTCTGGGAATGGTCTCTTCTGCAAGTAAGGACATTTCAAAATGTGCGGTGATGCCACCGCGTACTTTCTGCAGGACCGGCTGAGGCAGAGCCAGTCATTTCTTTTATACTAATAAAAACAGCTCACTTATGGCATATTTCCAGTAAAATAAGCAATATTTGAAGAAGGAAAAACTTGTTTTGTTCCAACGACAGCAGCAGTTACCTAGTTTTTTTTCTTCATATTTTTCGCCATTTTTTCAGGAATTTTCATACCTACGCCACCACCAAATTTTCAACGCTAGAGGTCGGAGATAAGAAAACCACAAAACCTGAACAAACAGTGTGTAGTAATAAAGAGTCCCGTAAGTTTTGAATTGCATAATCATTTTGTGATCCAGTGTAGGACTTGCAGATAATACAAAACTCTAAAATTGCATGATGCAGATTCTAAGATAAAAGTGGTGGACAGTAATGCCGATCAAGTACTCGTTATCTAATACAAGTCTCGAAAAACGCCAAAATTTAACGCTGATAATTGCTGAAATAATGGACTAAATGAGCATTGAAGTCCCTGTTATATGTCTTAAACGTGTTTAAAGCTCATACAACTGCAAAAGAGTGCATTTCCTTTCAGGACGGAAACCCGTAAAATCCCTTTAACCCTTCAAAGAGCCACGTTATCCCAAATGAGGTCATTTCCTTGGGACTAAATGACTTGTGACTTGTCATGATCTTGATGTGTTTGGATGATGCCATTAGAGTCACGATGGCGGCCGCAGGCGTAAGGCCATAGAGACACACTATGGAGACTGATACAACTGGATTGCCGCTAGACTTTTGTGCTTTAGAGATGTGTCTATGGGTGGCTATAGGTTACTGGCAGTGCCCTCTCGTATCGCTGCGAGCCTCCGACGTCTCCCAGGTGTCTTCAATGCCTTTGAACACCCTACATTGCCGCGGCTGTTCAAGTCATGCCACGCGTGCGGGGAGCGCGCACTTGGAGCGGTGTAGCCGCAGAGACATTCGGGTCCGGCAGCGGACGGCAGCGGACAGCAGCTGGTGTCCGTGCGTCACAGCACCCGTCACCCGTCACCCGTCACCCGTCACCCGTCACCCGTCACCCGTCACAGCACCCGTCACCCGTCACCCGTCACCCGTCACCCGTCACCCGTCACAGCACCCGTCACCCGTCACCCGTCACCCGTCACATATCACCCGTCACCCGTCACATATCACCCGTCACCCGTCACAGCACCCGTCACATAACACCCGTCACCCGTCACCCGTCACCCGTCACCCGTCACAGCACCCGTCACATAACACCCGTCACCCGTCACCTGGCTGGTGACGTGTCACGTGTGGACCACTGAGGTCACTGACGGATGCCCTCACGGCAGGGGCAGTGCTGATGATAGTCTGTCTGCAGTTTGAGACGTCCAGGGATGGTCGGAGGTACACGGCCAACAGTCTTATGATGGCCCGAGTTTCATTGGTGTCGGTAAAGCCCTTCACGGGACACATTTTCAGCCCCCATTCCGTTCCAGCCCATTCAGCCAGATCCAAACCCGTTCGAACCCCAATTCACCAGTAAAACGCCTTTTTGGGCGATGACCGAGCGAGCGCGCTCTGGTAAAGCTAAAACAGGTTTGAAATATGAAACGGTAAGGGAGCACACGTGGTAGTAACACATAGTCCTTTTAGTCCTCCAGAAAAATTGCCAGGCCTCAATGCATGCCACTCAATGCATGCCAACATAAAAAATAGGTTGTATTGAATTGTTCATGATCTCCTTTCTCAAATCCGCCAAAAGGGAGTACGTCCTGAGCGCTGTATGCTTCAGCGTAAAAATCAATGCTTAGATTAATACAGCCATTTTTGATCAATAATCATTTTTTGCAAGGTTTGTGTTCATTTCGACGTTCGCGTGTGCCAACTGCCACGCGCTATGGTACCACCTTTATCAGAACGCACCATACCAAAAACAAAATTGATTTGATGAACCTATCCAATGGTGAAAACCCAATCTCAATCGGAGCAGTGGTTGCAAAGTTATTAGCTTCCGAAAAAGCGTCTGTATGGCCGGATCGGGTCGGGTCAAATGTAAATTTGCCTAGTAAGTTGACTAGAAACCTCACGGGCGCTTTGCTCCCGCTCGGTAATCACACATTGTATCAAGCCATAGCGATTGGTCCAACAAACCGCTTGGGCACTTTATAGTGATGTCAATCGGTTACCAAAATTTTGGTAATCGAAACCTTTGTGTGTTTCGTGTGTTGTGTGTTGTGTGTTGTGTGCAAATTTATG